>CM030867.1:1984868-2024868 GCA_018105865.1 Metaphire vulgaris | reverse complement strand
TTGTCGATTAATGCTGCTACTGATGATGATAATGATGATGATCAGTTATGCTGCTGATGACGCTGACTGGTGATGATGATGATGATGATGACTGATGATGCTGATTATTAATTGACGATAATTGTTGATCGGTGCTGATAATGATGATAATGATTGATGATCGTGCTGCTGCTGATGATGAAGATGATCATGGTGGTGGTTGGTGGTGGTGATTGTAGGCCTATCTCTTGTCCAGTAGCATCATTTCACACTTTTCTTGTGGTGAGATAATTTTTGGTAAATTTTGGCCAAATTTTGGCAAATTTTTCTCAATTTTTGGCAAATGTTTGGGCAATTTTTGGGCCAATTTTGGCAAATTTGCAAATTGTTGATATTTTTGACAATGTTTGCGATTTCTTTGCACATTTCACATTTATTTATCTATTTAATACATTGTACAATCTTTCTTCATTTCCTTGGAGGAGGGGTGAACCCCCTACTCCGCCCAAATGACGCCCCTGCGTTTGTCTCTACCGCAGGTTTCATCCTGCTAAACGCCACGTGACCTCAACGGTTCGGGTCAGAGAAAGTAAAACCCGGATATTGACCTTCTTGCGGACAATCGTACAGGCGTCCTTTCTACACCGGGAATGAACAGAAGGTTATGGAAAAATCAATAGATGCATCTGGTAATGTTATCATCCGATTGATCGTCTCTTCCATCGGCCAAATTGAAACCGGTTCCTTTGTTACGACCTCAAGCACTTACTTACTTGCTTTATTATTCCAGACTGTCTTGTTCATATGAGATTATAATACATTATTATTATTATTACTAGAAAGATGCTCGCTTCGCTCGCAGTGCAGGATAATACTAATCCAATACCTATACCTAAAACCCAATCATTGAATTATGCTGAACAACATTTCAATGATCGCCACCTAGCCAAGCTCTGCGCCACGTAATAATTAGGCTTATGTACGTTAAAATCACGCAACTGTGGCCATTTGTGACGCTGTACACGTATTTTTTGTGTACGTTAAAATGTACGTTAAAATTGCGCAACTACCTCAGGCTGCGAACAATTGTTACCAATAGCAACGTCGTCGCACGCCCAGCCCTCTGACGCTGCAATGACTCGACTAAACCGTGTTAAACTACGATTCTACGAACAATTGTTACCAATAGCAACGTCGTCTTCGAACATCGCCCACCAACGCATCGCGACGTAAGGACTAAACGGTCTAAGCCGTCTACCAATAGTCAACCAATCAGAACGCTTGAAGGTAACAGACAGAGAGACATACAGATAAGGATCTTAATATGATAGATTATTATTATTATTATTATTATTATTATTATTATTATTATTATTATTATTATTAACGGAGATTCAGTTGCAGTTTGAAAGGACTTGGATGGCGCCATGTTAAATCGGGACCTGCCATTTTCTGCTCGCTTAAACGAAATCTGCATTTAACCGATTTGCACTTAAATGCAGTGGCGTGCATAGCGTATACATTGTACCTCGCTTGTTCAAAACCTCATTCAAGCAGGGTTTTTTCCAGTGGGAACGCACGGGAACGGCGTTCCCACACATTTTTTGCCAGATTGCATAAATAATTATGGACACGTAATAATGCGTTTGGGAACGTTCAGGTACGCCTGTTTTGTTGATGCGTAAAAAGTATGAGTTTCCAATCCTTTTTTCCTAGAAGAAAACCTTGCATTAAAGTGACATCTGCTAAAGTGCTATAGACTTTGGCTTTCGTCTTTACCACGGCGCTATAAAAGTCGCCCTGGTATTATTATTACTATTATTGTTAATGTTATCATTATAATTTTAACTGCAACTATTATACTACTATTATTATACAATACTAGTAGTAATAATGATGATTATGATGATAATAATAATGATGATGATAATAATGATGATGATGATGATTATAATGATAATAATAATAATAATAATAATAATAATAATAATAATAATAATAATAATAATAATAATAATAATAATAATAATAATAATAATAATAATAATAATAATAATAATAATAATAATAATAATAGGAGTTTAGATTCGTTCACTAAGATCTGGTCTGTGTTAGAACCACTACTGTATGTTTCACCCATCCATTCATTCGCATATGGTCTTGCTGTGTAATCTTATTCTTTGTACTCTTGGTAGGTTTTGCCCTGTTTTCTCCCACTTTGTCCTCTTGTCCTCGAGCCTACAAATAATTACAAAACTTTGCTCCAAATTCAAAAACCCGCCGCTAGAGGCGATAGCGTGCTCGAAGGTAGAACGGTGATTAGGCAATTTCCTGATGGTAGTTTCGTTATCCGGAGGACTCGGTCACCTGACCATAGAGGTGTTCATTCGTTGAATTCGTCTATTAGATAACGACGTGATTATTGAAATCAGGCGCCAAATGAATTAGAGTTCTAGACAGTGCGGCGGTTCCACTATGTTGACGACCGGGGATGCATCCCCCCACCGGGGTTCCGGATGACCTTTTTCTGCTTGCAACCTATTTTCCGGTGAGTTTTTTTAAAAATTTAGTGTAAACTACTGCAAATTACCTTCTTTTTTTAGCTTGTCGACCTTTTTTGCAAGGTTTATTAACATTTAGTTGGACAAACAATGACCGTTTTCTCTCTTTTCTTTTGTTTTTTCTTCTTAACTTTGCATCACCAACACCAACTTCCTATAATTTTTTTTCATCTCCCCCACCAATAATTCCTGGAACCGCCACTGGTTCTAGACAGAAGCCGCCGTGTTAGACGCAAATAGTTTCAGTTTGCCACGGCGCAGTTGTAAAGCATTATTTTTTGTGCTAAAATTAAATGATGGATTAATTAATTTCCAGTCATTATTCTAGCTATCATGATGTTATCACCACCCCATCCACGTTTAAAATTACAGTAATCTTTCTACAGGGTGTCTTAGAAAAAGCCCCCAGCAGGGAAACTATGATTCCTAGATATATTTCTATCAAAATTAGATGAAAATATAGCGAAAGGTGTGGAAATATCATCAAATATATGCTGTAGGCCTGCACGTGTTGCAAATTTGATATAAATGAATATATTCTATATAAATAATTATATTCTATATAAATAATTATATTCTATATAAATAAGTATATTCTATAAATAATTTTATTTTCGGCGCTATAGAATTCGTCGAGAAAGATAAAGATAAAGATTCATGAATTTTTAAGAAATCATAGTTTTTCTGCTCGCTGTTTTTTCTGATACACCCTGTACATAACTACATATCAGTCATCATAATGATGATAATAATCGTAGTCGTTATCATCGTCGTCTATATTTTGCGAATGCACAAAATGTATTATATCTGATAACTTTGATAACATAATAAAAATCTGTTTGAATAGAAGAATGTGTTCCTAGTGCCTACCATAGCATAAATGACAACTACTGAGTTCAAAAACATCTGTCCCTCGGGCACCAGCAATAAAAATCTTTTACCCTTCGTACAATTTAATTTAATACCCCACCCCGGGCATGATAGCTTCTATAGCGCCTTTGTGTTGTTGATCTTCGGTGACTGCTTTGCCTTTCCCTTCGATTTGTCCGTCTCCAAGGGAGGGAGTGTCACCCATTTTGACTTGACTGCTTCGTAGACCCTCGGGTCACCAAACGCCACTGCCAAGTCCAAAGGACTCTTTCCTGCAGTGCAATATAATCACCAACGTACAGTTCACCATTAGAAAAGAGAAGGGAGAGAGGGGATTTGATAGAAACATACAAACAGTGTTTTGTCCGGACTCCAGGGCTGGGGGGGGAGGGAATTGACTTGGCTGGAAGGGAAGAGACACAGTTCAATGCAAAACATTTTAGTGCTGCGATTTTTATTTTTTTTTGGGGGGGGGCAATTTTGAGGTTTGGGGGATCTCCCCCTTAACAGGCCTGTATAAAACACTGCATTCAAAATAATGACTGGGAAAGTACACTGTAGATGTGCCATACGATCGATTCTTTACATTGGCACACTATAGCAGCACAAGAGGCCACAAATGCAAATTGTTTAAGCAGAGGGTGGGTCCAAGAAAGAATACTTTTTTTGGTGCAAGGGTTGTGGACAAATGGAACAGTTTGGATGATGTGGGAGTGACAGTTGAAACAGTAAACGGATTCAAAGGCTATCTCGATAAACTAGGTTATTGACTGTGAAGAGTTAGGCCTACTACAGTGGTTTTCACACAGGCCTACTTAGCCTCCTAAACCACTTTAAATCACATTATTATTATTATTATTATTATTATTATTATTATTATTATTATTATTATTATTATTTATTAATGCAAAGTAATATAAATGCAACATCGAACATATAAAGTGATCGAATCTAATCACGTCAGAACTGAAGTCAATCCTTTTCTTCTCGTAAGTCCAGTCTTTTTTATCCAGACTCCAGGCCTTTGGGAGGGAGAATTGACTTGGCTGGAGTGGAAGAGACACAGTTGAATGCACACATTTGTGTCAGTGCGGGGATTTGGGGGGATGGAAGTTGTAGGTTGGGTTTTTTTTGGGGGGGAGGGATCTCCCTAGCGGACCTGGGTAAGCACTGCGTAAGCCAATGCTAAGCAAGTCTCCTAAACTTTATTACTTAAGAAACGTAGTCCTACAGAGCAATTTTTCTACTATAGAGTAATATAAATTATACTACTATAACTATCATCACCACCAACTCTATCACTATTACCCCCCCCACCACCACCACCACCACCAATTACTACTGCTACTACTACTACTACTACTACTACTGCTACTACTACTACTACTACTACTACTACTACTACTACTACAACTACTACTACTACTGCTACTAGTCTTCTATTCCTACTACTACCACCACCACTACTACTACTACTGATAGTCTTCTACTCCTCCTACTACTACTACTACTGCCACTACTACTACTACTACTACTACTACTACTACTACTACTACTACTACTACTACTACTACAGTACTACTACCACTACTTTTTCTTTTACGCTTTTACGACGACTGCTACAGTACTACTTCTGCTGCTGCAGTTGCTATTACTACTGCTAATAATAATAATAATAATAATAATAATAATAATAATAATAATAATAATAATAATAATAATGAATAAAAATATCAATGGCTGTTGGCTTTTTTAACTGACTGATTAACTGAAAAACTCTATATCGCCATTTAAATAACGCACTTGGCAACTGTAATATAAAGCCGTGTTAATTTAATAGTAGCGTTTTTAATTTTGGGGTTAGTGCGTCCCGTGACCTCTGACCTTTGCGGGTCTCGACCCTCAGTTCGGCTCCGTTGTCGATGAGCAGCTGGACGACGTCGGGTGCTCCGCTCTCGATGGCCCTCATGATCGGAGTGCCCCCGTTCAAGGTCACGGCGTTGACCTTGGCGCCGTGTCTCAGAAGCAGCTCGACGACCTCCAGATGACCTCTGCGACAGGCGAAATGGAGAGCCGTCCATCGAAAATTGTCCGTTGCGTTCACGTCGGCGCTAAACAAATAGCTGGAATTCTTGAGTCATAGGGGTATCCAGTGTTTACCAACATAGTCCGGTTGCTCCGCCCACTGGTGGGCAGAAACCATAGAAACCATTGTCGTCTATTAATAGACGCCAATGGCAGAAGCAGATTTCTAGCTGGTGGGCATAGATCAGTGACCATAGAGATTGTTCTGGATACTTCTATTGTGATTTTTAATATCGTCACCTTCGGACCTTCATTGACACGTCAGCATTGTTAAAGCGCTTTTGATTTTGGTATTTTACTCTGTCACAGCGCTATATAAATTGTCTTGGAATAATAAATAGACGACGCTCGACAATTAGAGAGATTGCAACGCAGTAGTGCAGGGAACGGTGGGGCGGTGGCCCCGGGCGCCGACCAGATGGGGGGGGGGGGGGGAGCGCCAACATTGTTTTCCAACATCATAAAATCGAAATTCAAGCAACTAAATTTTTTCACCCTCCCCGCCGGGGTCCCTCATCTGGCGAACGTTGGTTGAAAACAATTTTCTGAGTTTTGAATAAATGGCAAAACAAAAGCTCTAATTCAATTCGAATGAAAATATGGCAAATAATATTATGCAGCATTATTCATATTTATGCCAAATAAGGCAAAATTAGAGACATAGAGATTTAAATTTCGTGAAATTATCTTTTTTAAAATTTTGCCAGGAGCATACCTTTGTTACGCATCTTAAAAATCCTATGAGTGTGGCAAAATCGCTGTAACCGCAATATCCATGCACCGATGGCTATTGTTAGTTGAGTTTAATAGCTAAATGGAATACGCTTTATTGCGCTATTGCGAAATAAGATTAATCTTTAAAAGTACTATAGTCTATAGGCCAGGCTTTCTCAAACTTTTTGGAACTGCGACCCTTTTCAGCGACTTTGTAACATGCTGCGACCCTACAAACTTATTGTGAACTAAAACTGGATAAAAGTTTCATAGAAGACTAATCATTTTAATATAATCTGTGCATGGAGGATTGCTGGTAAACTGTAAATAAATTTCTTAAAACCTAAGCCTACTGGCAAACTTCCAAGGCTTGTGAAATTGTGCTATTGATTCGAAAATGATACTTTTGAATCTAATTTGAATTTCGCGCTACCCCGCGACCCACTAGACTGAGCCCTGCGACCCACAATTTGGGGGGAAACACTGATATAACTCAAGCAGTGTTTAATCCAGGACTGTTAGGGAAGACCTTCCCCAAACCCTCAAACCCCCACCCACCCCCACCCACCCAAAAATCTCAGCACTGACACGAACTGCGTCTCTTTCCCCTCCCAGCCAGGTCAATTTCTCCCCGCCCCCTTAGGGCTGGAGGCCTGGATAAAGCACTGAACTCGATGGTTTACCTACCCCTTCTCGATCAGGTAAGTGACGAGACCCAGGTGTCCTTCGCTGGCAGCGGCCATCAGGGGCGTCTTGTAGATCCGGTCTCGCCAGTGGACGATCTCACTCCCCGTCTTCATGGCGCACTCTATCGTCTCAACGTCCCAGTGTCTTACCGCGTCGTTCAGGTTGACGAATGTCCTAACTCCGGCCTGGCAGTACCACCTGGAATCGTCCTGCAGAGGGTGCTTCCGTGGTGGTGGAAGGGGGTCCTCGCCATTGGATACCAGCTGGATGTGTCTTTCCACAAAGGCTCCAGGTGGGCCGACGTTATCCTTGCGTTCGGCGTCGTGGAGCGTGCAGATTGGAAGAGGGATCTTCGTCTTTCCCTTCTTCCCTCTCTTCTTCCTGTTCTTCTTCTTCCTGCTCTTCTTCTTCTTGTTCTTCTCGAATGCGCTCATGCGGAAAGACCTGGTGACGATTTTCCTCCCGGACAGGAACAGCGCGTAGTCGACGTCGGGTCCCGGACCGCGGCGGCGATGGGCCGAGACCAGCGCCGTCTCGAGGTCCTTTCCGTCGGCGGGGAGCGGCGCTCTGAGTTCGCGCAGGACGCCGACCAGATCCTCGGCGCCGACGAGTCCGGATCCGTCGAAGTCCAGCGCCCGGAACCTCGACAACAGCTGCTCCGATCTGAGACAGCAGAAATCGTACAACCGAATCGTCGTCCGTCGACTTCCGTTTCCCTGTTTTGCGAAGCTCCGTTCTGCCCTTCGCAATTCCCTGACGGTCGATTTCTTCCCCTCATCCCCTTCCTCGTCTTCCTCCTCTTCCTCCTCCTCCTCCCCCTTCTTCAAGGTCATCCTTGCCGTGTATCCGTGATCGTTTTTCAGCGTCGGATCGCAACCTTCAAAAGCACAAAACTAATTGAGCGCAGACATGGAGGACATGGGTTCATTCCTTTAAAAACCCTACCCAACTTATCATGATTCAGCAGACAGTTGAGGTTAAAAAAACCCTTGGCTGCTGACGGATTGTTTTACTGTGTTTCAACTTTCCATACATAATGTGTTTCCATGCATAATGTGTTTCCATACATAATGTGTTTCCATACGGTTTTGGGGGTCAAAAGCCCCCTCTTTGCAGTCGACGCAAAATAATTTGTAAGCGCTATAGAGTAAAGATGTAAGGTGACGACCTTTTCCCGCCTGTCAAGATTTTTAGAAGTTGGTTATGATCAAAACCAACCCCCTTCCGGAAATCCTGGCTACGCCACTGTAATTCAGAAACCAACCAATCCCACCAGTGGCGTCAATCTGTAGTAAAAGTTGTGAGGGTCGACCTGTTGTTGTGCCAGTAAGAATCAAGTAAGTAAGAATCAAGCGATAACTGATCCTATTGCATGTGCACCATGTGCTCTTTTAGCATCGATTACTTATTACTTATTAATGTTCCAAGATACCATTTGCTGATTGTATCTATTATCTACATAACGCAACGATTTATTAAATAATCGTAGAACGGTACAATGTATATTTATTCAGAATTTTTGTTGGTCCAATGTGTTATGGACCCTCACAACCACATTTTGTGAGGGTCCGAACCCAAGAACCCTCACGGGATTGACGCCACTGCAACCCACGAAGGTAATTGGATTACTTGACCCAATCCAACCCACCGTAATTATACATTCTTCTCCTTCATGTGTCATGATTGTCTTACTACCTTCAGGTCTAGACTTAAAACACATCTATTCCTAACTGCATATCCGCCTAAACCTGGAATCTGGAAGTACGGACTGACCTTAGGATTACAACCTCGATTCACCACGGACAACGATTCACGACTACGATTATTCACTGAAGCGACCATCGACTGGTGCAGATGTACTACTACAATGGCGCTAAAGAAGTCTACTACTACTACTACTACTACTACTACTACTACTACTACTACTACTACTACTACTACTACTACTACTACTACTACTACTACTACTCATGTATTGCTACGTCGGGGACCATGGATTTCCACTCTTCCCTGTATCTGGCTTTCCTTATCAGTTCGATGTTGCCTTTAGTTCCTGTTGCTTCTCTTTGGCTGTCTGTATACTTTATTCTTTGTCTTCCTCTTGCTCTTTTCCCTCTATTTTCCTGTTATAACTAGAGTTTCCCCCATCCGTCCTTACTTTTTAGGTGTCCGAAAAATTCCAACTGTTGCTTTCTTATGGGTTTTCGCAATTTTCTTTTTACACCAAAGGTTTTAGTACTTTCTCATCAGCTATTTTTAATACATTACAATTTCTTAAACCAAGACCAGTGCTGGGTAGTAACTAGTTACTATTTTGAGTAACTAGTGGAGTAACTAGTTACTTTCAGCCAAGAGTAACAAATGTCAGTAACTAGTTACTATTTTGAGTAATTAGTAACGCTAGTTACTAGTTACCGTAACTAGTTACTTTTATAAGTGTTATTGCATTTCAAGCGTTTGCATTATACGACTCACTGTCACTGAGTTACTGCATTAACAAAAACTTGCATACCGGAACACCAAACTGCTGGCAACACTTCAAATTCAAATGTTATGCCACCATCCAGTGAAGGCACAATTATTATTATTATTATTATTATTATTATTATTATTATTATTATTATTATTATTATTATTATTATTATTATAGAAATCCTTTATATTATTTTTTAAATATTATTATTATTATATCTATTATTATATTTCTTCTTCTTCTTCTTCTTCTTCTTCTTCTTATTATTATTATTATTATTATTATTATTATTATTAGTAGTAGTAGTAGTAGTAGTAGTAGTAGTAGTAGTAGTAGTATAAATGATTCGGAAGATACTGAGGTTGGGGGGGAGAATTACCCCTCTGAGCGAGAAACTTGCAGCACATGCTGTGTCTTCCTTTGGCGGAAAAGTGAAGGGCGGAGTACTTATGGTCGGTTATAACGTCAAACTGCGCTCCTGCACCGGACAGCATCTGCAATAATAATTAATCACACGACATTCTATTTAATAACTGGAGAAAAGCCGTATTTAAGCTATGTTCGACACGAGAGGTACAGTTAAACGCATCTATTGTCGTTTTTCTCTTAATAAGGAGAGTGCATGACGAGTGGCCACTCTCGTTGTGATTTTAATCAGTCTAGACCAGTGGCGGTTCCACGTGGAGGATGAGTGGGGATGCATTTACCCCCTCCCCACCCCCAATCCCCAACGGACTTTCAGACTTACTTTTTTTGCTTGTGAAACATACTTTTGGGTAAAAGCCTAATAAAATTAATGGGAGATGACTTTTTTGTTCGTCAACCTATTTTTCTGTAAAAATATAGTAAAATGATGGATAAAATTCCCCTTGTCCAGCCTTTTCGGCAAATTTCAGTGATTTTCCTCTTCTATTTCATCCCCCGCCAACTTTCTATGAATTCATTCATCCCTCACCAAGACATCCTGGAGCCGCCACTGGTCTAGACGGTAGTGTATAAACCTGATTTTGCGTTTTAGAGAAATAATTTTCATGATTTCGGCAGATAAGAGAAAGGAGATAAAATTTATCCAATGTAAGTCGAAACGTATACTCTCCGAATTAACGCATGCTTCCAGTTTGTCCCATAATCTCTCTACCCATCGCTTTCTTCCTCTTTTTTCCTTTGTCTTTATTTCTTCCCCTCTTTCTCCCTCTCCCCGTCTCTCTCCTTCTATTTCTATCGCTCTTTCTTGATATCTTTTTCTTCTCTTTCTTTCCCTCTATCTCCTCTCTTTTATCTTAATTCTTGTTTGTCTCTCTCTCCTCTCTCTCTGTGTCTCTCTTTTTCTCATTTCTCTCCTTCTGTCCTTTTTCTGTAGTGTAGGCCTATAAACCTGATTTTGCGTTTTAGAGAAATAATTTTCATGATTTCGGCAGATAAGAGAAAGGAGATAAAATTTATCCAATGTAAGTCGAAACGTATACTCTCCGAATTAACGCATGCTTCCAGTTTGTCCCATAATCTCTCTACCCATCGCTTTCTTCCTCTTTTTTCCTTTGTCTTTATTTCTTCCCCTCTTTCTCCCTCTCCCCGTCTCTCTCCTTCTATTTCTATCGCTCTTTCTTGATATCTTTTTCTTCTCTCTTTCCCTCTATCTCCCTCTCTTTATCTTAATTCTTGTTTGTCTCTCTCTCCCTCTCTCTCTGTGTCTCTCTCTTTCTCTCATTCTCTCCTTCTGTCCTTTTTCTGTAGTGTAGGCCTATAAACCTGATTTTGCGTTTTAGAGAAATAATTTTCATGATTTCGGCAGATAAGAGAAAGGAGATAAAATTTATCCAATGTAAGTCGAAACGTATACGCTCCGAATTAAAACGCATGCTTCCAGTTTGTCCCCTAATCTCTCTACACATCGCTTTCTTCCTATTTTTTCTTTGTCTTTATTTCTCTCCCTCTTTCTCCCTCTCCCCGTCTCTCTCTCTCTCTCTCTCCTTCTATTTCTATCGCTCTTTCTTGATATCTTTTTCTTCTCTCTTTCCCTCTATCTCCCTCTCTTTATCTTAATTCTTGTCTCTCTCTCTCTCTCTTTCTCTCTCTTTCTCTCTCTCTCTCTACCTTCTCTCTATGCAGCAAGTACATTACATATGTACGCACGCACACACACATATACATATTATATATATATAATGTATATTAAATATGTGTTTTTGTATAATACTGTATATACTGTATATACTGTATATGTGTATGCGTATATGGTAGTTTGTATCACCTGTAGTACTTGGATATGTCCTCCCTTTGCCGCTTCGTGAACTGCGTGGATTTTCGAGACGTTCATGACCCTGTTGACCTCCGCACCCTTTTCGATCAGAGCCTTTACCACCGACTCACTTCCGGCGGAAGCGGCGGCCATCAGAGCCGTTCTCTTGGTCCTCTACAGAAGCGTTCCAACCGGATCACACAGTGTTGGTCGTGCATTGAAAACCAGTGTCTTATCCAGACTCCAGGCCGTTGAGGCTTTCGGGGGGGAGGATGAGGGAAATCGACTTGTTTGGAGGGGAAAAGACACAGTTCAATGCAAAATTTGTGTAAGTGCTGGGATTATTGAGGGGGGATTTGAGGTTGGGGGGGAATCTCCCCTCCTAACAGGTCTGTATAAAACACTGATTGAAAACTATTGAAAACTCGACAAAGCGATGATGCGGCATGTTTTATGTACTGTCCAGCTCAATCAGAGATGTCCATGGGTTGGGTTAGCCCACGCCCCCCTGTGGAGCCGCCACTGTCGTCCACTATCATTATCTGGGGGGAGAGCTGAAATCTGAGGACTACATCCCCCCAGCTACACCCTAGAACCGCCACTGGTCATAGCGGTTGGGATGTTGCAGCTACGGATCAGGTATTCTTTTCATATACGGAAGAAATGGTTAATCATATGAAGAGAATATCTGATCAGGGTGCCATTTGTGACCTGGAGCAGTGGGGGGGGGATATGTCGAGCTTGGAGGAATGTAGTTGTTGGGAAATGTAGCAGTGGGGGATGTAGTGGTGAGGGATGTAGCAGTAGCGGGGATGCAGTTGGGCAGTGTGGGGAGGGGAGAGAGATTCCCCCCTTCCCCTACAAATCGCGCCCTGTACCTGATCCTCGCTGTTCGGATCGGCACCGTTGTTGATCAGCAGCAGGCAGAAGCTGCTGAGGTCCGCTGCTCGTTCGCATGCGTCGACCAGCAGCGGAGTTCCTCCGTCGTCGCAGCTGTCGACGTCGGCTCCGTGGCTGATGGCCAGTTTAGCGCACTGCAGGTGCTGCTGGTCGCCTCCCTGCATGCAGTAGAAGAGGATGCCTGCAAATAGGGCAGCGAAATGCCATTGTAGTCTAACTAATGGATTCCATCATGGGCGCCCGCAGAATTTTTTCCAGGCAAAACACATTTTAACACAATGGTCACGGTTAATATTTTAGCAAGGTATTCAAATTTCAATGTGAAATGTTGGTATTTGCATTTTCCAGGGGGTTTAATAATAATAATAATAATAATAATAATAATAATAATAATAATAATAATAATAATAATTCTGTCCCCTGGGAGTGCCCCTCTTACCCTAATATGCTGGCGCCCATGGATTCGGAGAACCGTCGACTGATGCCTTCAGAGCGTTAGAACTGACTGATCGATCGGCCGACTTACTTACTTATTTCCTGATTGACAGACTGACTGGCTAACTGACTGACTGACTTGTTTATTTACGTTTTTACTTAGTTACTTAGGTACTTAGTTACTTGATCATTTATATACTGACTGATTTGCTTCTTACTTGGTTATTTATTTGCTTACCTTTACATTTATTTACCAACTGACCGACTGACTAGCCAACTGACTGATTGACTTTCTTACTTACTCACTCATTGATGCGTTACAGGTTCTGACCCTTGGTCGATTTTCAATGAAACTCAAGACTCATCTTTTCAGCACTTCCTAATAATAATAATAATAATAATAATAATAATAATAATAAAAATAATAATAAAAATAAAAATAATAATAATAATAATAATAATAACTACAATAATACTAATACTACTAATAATAATAATAACAATAATAATAATAATAACAATAATAATAATAAAACATTAATAATAACAATAATAATAATAACAATAATAATAACAATAATAATAATAACAATAATAACAATAATAGCAATAATAATAATAATAACAACAACAACAACAATAATAATAATAATAATAATAATAATAATAATAATAATAATTCTGTTTCTTTGCCTTTTCCTTCTCCGTCTCTGATCCTCATATTCGCCTTCCTCTTCGCCAGCAGTTCGACGCACGCGCAGCTGCCCGCCCGCGCCGCCCTCATGACCGGCGTCCTGCCCCTGGCGTCGACGGCGTCTGCTCTTGCTCCCAGCCGCAGCAGGAGCTCCACCATCTCCCGGTCGTCCCGGATCGCCGCCACGCTCAGCGGCACCTCCCCCTCGCCCGGCTCCGTGTAGTCGACCAGGTCCGGGACGCCGTTGACGACCAGCTTCTCCACCTGATCGGCGTCCTTGCGTCGGACGCACTGGATCAGCTTCCGGATCTGGAGGCTTTCCAGCCTCGTCTCTGGCAAAGGCATTGTCTTTCCACCTGGATTTCTTTTCCTCCAATAATTGCTACCAGAAATTACCGAGCTGAGTTCATCTGAAAGAAGTTTCATTTGGATCCGGTTAAGTGCAGTGGCTTAACCAAGTGGGGATTTGGGGTTAACCCCCCCTTGGCTAAAACCCCCCTTAGATGTTTGCAGTGTAGGAAAGGGGGAATTTCGAGAGTTAAACCCCCTTGGCGACCAAAAACATATTTCAAAACAATGGTCACGGTTAATATTTTAACAAGGTTTTCAAATTTCAATGTGAAATATTGGTAATTGCATTTTTTATTGCGATCACTACAAAGTGTACGCCGTCAGATACCTGTATCTTGCATAGCAATAGCTGACGACCTTTTTTTTCTTGTCGGAATTTTCCAAAGTTGGGAATCATGGGAACCATAACCCCGCCCTCCCCCCTTCGGAAAATCCTGGCTACGCCAATGGTTAAGTGCATATAACGTCAGAGGTCATATAGCACTTAAACGAATCGCGATTTGTATGTTCAGATCCATCCTATCTCCAGCATCAATTAATTGCCATTGGGGGTAGCTACGAGAGTGCACGGGAACCGCTCCGTTCCACCCCTCACCCCACCCCACCCCCATTCGGGCTGGAACCAGTCGTGGAATCGTGTGTAAAGCGGTGAATTTTTTGCGGTTACGGATAGAGGTGATTGTCAAAAAAACATATAAATTAGTTGTATTATAGTTGCATTACAGCCTCGGTTTCACTTATACCGTCTATGACTATATATCCATTATAACAGAAGTTCCAGACATTATTATTATTATTATTATTATTATTATTATTATTATTATTATTATTATTATCCCCAATTTCCTTTAAGAAGTGAAGACCTTATTAGTCGATTGGCCCCATTATCTCCCAAGCCATAGGAAGACAGTAGATGGTATTTGTCCCTTTTCCTCTCGGCTGCACGTTATTATTATTATTATTATTATTATTATTATTATCATAAGCATCATCATCATCATCATCATCATCATCATCATCATCATCATCATCATCATCATTATTATTATTATTATTATTATTATTATTATTATTATTATTATTATTATTATTGTTATACTTACCAAGCAATAGTGTCGATTCGTGAACTTCATTAGAAAACTATTCATATTTGCAGACGTAATTTCTCAAGCATTTCCTCGTCAATATTCCTCTAAAATTCTGGACCGACACCAAATTGTCTTAATTAATTACAATACTGATATTCCAATCTGTTACAAAGTATTGATTATCAGAAGAAACAGCTTCGGCCTATCGTTATCAATGCTTATTTCCGATTGGCTCGTATTTTGAGTTAGCGCGTAAACCACTTTGTCAACGTATGTACAAACATGCCAAAACTTTGTGCACACTCGTTGACAAATATGCCAAAACTTTGTGCACACTCGTTGTCAAGGCAACCCAGACACGACAACTCTGAGCGTACGACAATAAGCTGTACACACTTGAGTAGGCTTTCTGAAGACCCCATAGAGACAGCAGTTGATTGTAGGCCTATGCAGACCGAGCGCAATGTACGTGTGCATTGTGGAGTCCTTCGATGTATAGCTATTAATAACTGTCTTATCGCAAGAATTTGTTATTGGAAGTTGACGTGAGAGTGTACTGTATGTTGTCTGTGTTGTTAGGGCTGTGGAAATCTCAACGCGTTGGATAAGTTTATCTAGATAGATACTCGGGACCAAGGGCGTAGCCAGAAATTTGATTTGGGGTAAAATGTGATTTGGGTGGGTTTAAATATTTTAAAAACTTTGAAAATCTTAAAAACGCATTAAAAATTAAAACGAGACAGAAAGAAAGACAGACAGAAATAGACAGAGAGAGAGAGAGAGAGAGGCATATGCAGAGAAAGGGAAGAGAGAAGAGGGAGAGGAAGAGAGGAGGTTGGATGGATTGGATGGATTGGGAGACAGAGTATCAACGTGACATCTAACGATCAACTGCATCAAGTTGATTACAATCATTCATCTATTCACTCAACATACACTATCGGCAAAAACCCTGATTGATAAAAAGTGTTTTGCTGGCAAGTCCATAGGTTAATACATAACGCCAAGCCAAATGGACTGCGACAAACCTTATCGTATTCCTTCTGCGTCTCTCCCTCTATCCTCTCTCTCTCTCTCTCTCTCTCTCTCTCTCTCTCTCTCTCTCTCTCTCTCTGCTCTTTTTCACACCTCTCTGCGCGTTCTCTCTCCCACTCTTTTTCTTTCACTTTCTCTCTCCCCCTCTCTCCTCTCTTCCTCTCTCTGTTATTTCTCTCTCGCTCTCTCTCTCGCTCTCTCTCTCTCTTGCTCTCTCTCTCTCTCTCTCTCTCTCTTTCTCTCTCTCTGCTCTATCTCTCACTCTTTTTGCTCTCTCTCGCTTTTCGTGTTCTCTCTCTCTTTCTCTCTCACTCTTTCTTTCTTACCCTCCCTCTCGCTCTCTGCTCTCTCTGTTCTCTCCTCTCCCTCTCTCCGTATGTCTGTCTTTCTGTCTGTCTGTGTGTCTGTCTCTGAGTTCGTGCGTAGATTTACTGTATGTGATTGCCGAGCCCCTAAAAAACTGAGGCGATTAAACGGCAAAAGTCTATTATCTGTATTACAAGAATTCTTCGAACAAAGTCAGAAAATCTGCGTCCAAACTGATTGCACTGTGTACCCGAAGACCAGCTGAGTTGCTGAGGACAACAGATCCTCTACTAAGCCCCCTCTCATCAGTGTCACTGGTGAGCTCTTGTTAATACTGTAATAGGATGAACAAGTGATTGATATCCAGGCGCCATAGAAGTCTAAAACCAGCGCAAACCTTTAATAGTAGACTTTTACGTTTACGTAAGATTACAGTTAAATTTTCACATAATCGTTTTAGTGACGGTGTGACATTGGAAACTATTTTTGAGAAATTAACGACTTATTGGCCAACATTATTTAATTTCAAGACTTTATACAGTATAAACTCGAGTTTCATGGGCGCCCGCACATTCTTGAAATAGCTATAGGCAAGGTAGGTTGTCGGCCGGGCAAAGTCTCAGTGTATCCATGAGGGGCGTGGCGGGCTGTTATAGCCAGTGTTTAATCTAGGTCGTTTCAGGGGGAAAATTGCCCTTTTCCTCCCGGAAATTTCAAATTTCCCCCGGAAATTTTGGAATACTACATGGACTAACAGCGGCCCCTAGCAGAATCCCCCCAGCTTTGTCAGTTCCCCCCGGCTTTTTCTGTTCCCCCACCCCCTCGGAGTCCAGGAGTCTAGATTAAACACTGGTTATAGCTATGCAGGAAATGACTTTTGGAATAAAACGTTGACCACTGAAGCTCATTATAAAAGTTCTGATGACTAATCACCCATCGGTCGCATTTATCCCCTCAATGAACAGGTGCATGGCGTCTCTAGCCCTGCGAACGAATCTGCATCTACCATCCATAGTATACGCGATGACAATGCACAGAACTATGGAACCAACGGGCGGATGCTAGGACCAGACTTGGGACCAGGCAATGCTCAGGCCTAAGATAACACACACACACACACACACACACACACACACCGCACACAGGCACGCGTTCGTCTTGAGGCTAAAACTCTTCGCTACTCTAGCATCTCAGATTTTATGCTTAATTAACACACTACATTGGTTTCCAATTTCTGAACGCATTAAATTCAAACGAGTAATCAAAATTATTATTGTTTCTGCAGCACTTCGAGGTCGTCAGGCCTCGTCCTACTTGACTGAGCGCTATACAAATCACGCTCTTCCACTGCACATCGCCTCCTCCTCCTCCGCTCCACTGATCGGAAGAATGTTTATTTCGAAGTCACTGTTTTTACGCAGCGTCGAGAAATCGCAGTGAACCAGGGCATGTTTTAAGAAAAAATTATCACTGCACTAAACTCAGAAATCTGTGGACATCCGCACAAAAAACAAGCAAACAAAGGTCGTCCGGAAAATATATCACTGCACAAAACACGAAAAATTGCATTTTACCACTGCACATTTTCATTTTATCACTGCACATTTTGAACTGTACCCTCCCTCTGGAATGCCTTGAACCCATCCAGTCGGGTCCCACGTCTTACTCACTCACTCGCTCTGTTCTATGCGAAAGCTAGTCTCACTACTCTAGCATGCTACTCCAATGTCAAGAACGCTTCTGAGTAGAAATATAAGAGGCGCTATGCAAATGCTACATTACATTACACACAGTTTAGATGACTTTACGGGAAGGGAGACGTATTTTGGCTCTGCCTGGTGAGAGGCAGGATATCTAATCAGATGATCTAACGTATATTTTAACATCAGGGGCGTTCTTTGGGTGTTTGACGCCCCTGGCAGGGCGTCGGAAAATTAACTTAGCAGGTTAAAAAATCTTCAATTAACAAATCGTGACATATTACTGGGACAAGATTAAAACAGCAAATGCACTTTTCTTGCTTTTACTGACGCGAACTGGTCTATGATGCTGCCCTCAAAGTCAGTTTTCTCAATTTCTTCTCCTTCTACGCTGAGTAGAGAGCAAGATCACAGTGTTTTAAAGAGCTTTTTACGCCCCCTTCAAGTGGCGCCCAGAGGGCAGTGGCGAGGCCAAGGGGGAGGTTGGGGAGCTAAAAGACCCATTGGCTGCGAGAAAACATTTTAAAACTGTGTTTCCATACATTTTTGCTTTCGGACGCGGTTTTGGGGGTCAAAACCCCCTTGGCTACCGACCCAAAATTGTAAGCGCTATAGAATGTAAAGAAAGATGACAAGTGACGACCTTTTTGCTTGTCAAGATTTTTCGAATTTGACTATGATCAAAACCAACCCCCCTTCTAGAAATCCTGGCTACGCCACTGCCACGGGGCATCTGCTCCACCCCTAGGTACGCCACTGGAGTCCCGATAGGCTCTTAGGACTTGGTTAAAGCGGACAATCGATTAACACGGAATGTTGGAAATTGGAATCAGCCTAATTGAGTCCCGAATATGTCTTCTTGTGCGACCTGCTCCTTGGAAAGAGAGGACTCTTTTGCCCCATCACAGAACCACGCCAACTTATCTCCAATCAATGGATGATCATCAGACTGACTTTACTGACTTTACTTATATTTTGAATTGGTAGCAATAATATTAAGGGTCTATACTGATCAATGTACTTTTCTACGTGATCATTGTGCTTATGTTTTATGTTCTATGATGTTTGAGTTGTAAGTTCTTTGGGATGCATTACCTGGTCACGTGACTAGAGAGAGTCCAATCTTGAATCGTTCGCAAGGAAACTTAAAACTCATTTCTTCGAGACATCGTATTAGTGTAAAGCGCTCTAGCCTTTGACTTTTCGTTCATGTTTTTGCGCTATATAAATTGACTTTTTAACCTAACCTAACCTAACCTAATAAGACTCAGTGGCGTAGCGAGGCAAAGTGCCGCCCGGGGCGAGAAATAAAGTGCCGCCCTCAATTCTCCGAAAAAGTCTGACAAGCAAAAAACTTTATCAACTCTCCTCCAAAAGAGTCTCTGACAAGCAAAAAATCTAAGAAATCTCGAAAATGCCGCCCCTAAAGCAAGTGCCGCCTGGGGCGCTTCTCCCCTCTGCCCCTCCCTCGCTACGCCACTGATAAGACTTCTTACTTGGTGCGCCATCGGCTGATGCTCTGCGTATTATGATAGTGGCGCCATAGAAGTTTTTTGATTGATTGACTGATTGACTGACTGATTGACTGATTGATTGATTGATTGATTAAGAATGTAAAGATAACTGTTTTATCTCATATAACTTCTCACGAAAACCGGGCGAAGTTTGCAAATCTATCACTCGAATGGTCGCAAATTGGTCTATTTCATATTTTATGTTCGTACCTTCACTTCAACGACCTTTGGTCCTCCGAACTTCTCTGCGCCACCCTATTTCTCCTTCCCTCCCTCCCTCCCCCTCTCTCCTGCATCCTCATTCTCTCCTCCTCCCTCCCTCTCCTCTGGCAATCTGTTTCGTAATGGACCTTGATCCCTTATAAAGCGTTTGGCGTGATAGTAAACAACGGCATGAACTATGCCAGAGTGTCTGCTGATGCTGGTGCGAGATGTTCCTTCAGACCTTGTCGCGATGTCAGACCTCTAGCAGCGCTCATCTCGGACTGTCAGTCAGCTGTTGAGATCTTCGCAGTGCGAGGTTAGAAAGTCTAGCCTAGTGTTTTTACTTAGAAACAAACTGTAGGCTGATTGTACTGTATTTTATTGTGCGCTGCGCGACCTTTCTATAGCGCGGTAGCAAGGTGTATCAGAAATTTTGTATAATTTGACTGAGTATTGTTACAAAGTCAGAGGCGCTGTCGACAGCGTTGACAGATCAGCACGGATTAACGGAATATGTTGGCCTTGAGGGAAACTCCGCTCAGATTGGCACGAAAGAGGTCGCTGCAGTGTCGAAATAGGGCAGTGAACCCTTCAGGAGGCGGTCTTCTAATGTTTTGCCTTTTCTTCGTCTTTCTCGCCCTCCATTTTCTTCTACATTGTGTGTGAAGTGCCTTTTTTACTTTTTAGCAGGGAGGCCCACAGAGGGGGAGAAGGAAGCAAATTCTTCATAAAAAACCTGGGGTGGGGAGAAAATCTCCCTCCTGATTTTTTTGGTTTCACGTCAGGGGTGGGGAGGGAGGACAGGGAAGGGGAGCTGCTCCCAGCAGGCAGGAGGATGGACGCCCCTGCTTTTTAGGCCCATCTATTGTTGTCCATTTGTTTAACGTGTTCAAAATAAGTTAATCTTTTGCGTACCTTAATACAGAGATGTCCATGTGTCAATTTTTAGAACCCAATCCAACCCAACCCATCCCAACCCATACCGATAATAGGTTTACTTGACCCGACCCAACCCAACCCACTGTAATACATTACAGTTTCTCAAACCATGACTTATTTTCTTACCCAACGCAACCCACCATTAATATGGAAAAGTCTGACCCAATCCAACCCAACCCATGAGTTAACCCAGCCCATGGAGATCTCTGCCTTAATTAATATCGATGATTATTTCTGTGACTTCTCTGTCTTTAGCATAGAAACAAGTCTAATTATGACCGAAGGAGAAGCGAAACCCGACGATCCGGATTGTCTACAACCGCAGCGCAACAGAGAAGAAGACGATGACGACGAAGACGCATCGGGGAAGAAAGGAGGCCTCCACCTGAAGAGACAACTCGGACTCTGGCACGGAGTGTCCATCGTCTCCGGCCTCGTCATCGGCGGCGGCATCTACATCGCCCCGAAGGGAGTGGTCCAGTACTCCGGATCGCCCGGTCTCACCCTGGTCCTGTGGGGCGTCGGGGGCCTGCTGTCCCTCCTCGGCGCCCTGACGTACGCCGAGATCGGCGTCGTGATACCGGTGGCCGGGGAGAAGTACGCGTACCTGGAGGAGCTGTACGGACCGTTCGTCGCATTCATCTACATCTGGCAGTACCTGTTTCTGATCCGCGCCGGCGGTAACACCGTCAAGGCGCTGATGTTCGGTCGCTACGTCCTGAAGCCGTTCTTTCCCGACTGCGAGGTTCCTTCGACGGCAATTCTGCTCGTCGCTACGACTGTTACCAGTAATCACATCAGATCTTACATCGATTCGTTGGCATAATAACAACAACAATAATAATATAAATAACATTAATAATAATAATAATACTAATAATACAACAACAACTACTACTACTACTACTACTACTACTACTACTACTACTACTACTACTACTGCTACTGCTACTGCTACTACTACTGCTGCTACTGCTGCTGCTGCTGCTACTGCTACTGCTACTGGGCCTGGGCCAGGCTGCTGTTACTGGGCCTGCTGCTGCCACTGCTACTGGGCCCACTGCTGCTGCTGCCACCACCACTGCTGCTGCTGCCACCTGCCACCACCACTGCCACTGCTGCTACTGTTACTGGGCCTGCTGCTGCACCTACCACCTGCTGCTGCTACTACTGCTACTACTACTACTACTACTACTACTACTACTACTACTACTACTAATAATAATAATAATAATAATAATAATAATAATAATAATAATAATAAATAATAATAATAATAATGCACTTCTATAGCACCAGTTCTAATACCCGATGGTATCAATCGATGGTACTTTAAATCCATCCGCAAAAGACCAGGCTATTCCAGGATTCAGTCAGAGGGAAACAGCAAGATAGACTATGTAGCCACGGGAGGGAGGGGCGACGGGGGCCAGATATAATCCATGGGTCCATTTTTATGACCCAACACAACCCAGCGCATCAAATCCCCGACCCGACCCAAGCCATACCGGCAATTGGGTTACTTGACCCAGTCCAACCGATTCCACCGTATTATAGTGCAACTTCTTAAACTATGATTTATTTTCTAACCCAACCCACTATGACTATAAAAATTCTGACCCAACCCATCCCAGGACTAACCCAACCCATGAAACTCTCTGTGGGGGTCCGGGCCACCTATTCTCGTTGGGACCAGACGTGGAATTTGTGCGAAACCGTATAGTTATATGGAATGTGGTGCGGCTGGGGGGCAGTGGCGGCTCCAGTATTTGGCAAGTGGAGGGGCCGTTGGGATGGCAATTTATAATCATGGGGGACCAAGCATTTGTTGTTAGGTATGTAGTATTAAGTATAGGGTCCCAACAGGGGCCACTGGGGACCAGGCACTCAATAGGAGGTCACGGGCCCCCGGACCCTCCTGTGGAGCCGCCATTGCCTGGTCGGATCATACAAAGATCGCATGTACATGTCCTAGGGTTCCCCTTTGGGGGCGCGTCCATTAATTACGCCCGCAAAATAAGGGAAGGGTGCTTGAAAAAGTTTGACAGTTGTTGACATGGGGAAGCGAAGTTGACGTCAACAAGTACATTTTTTAACAAATGATAAAAAATAGGAAATTTCATGAAATACTATTTATTACAGCCTAGAAAAGTCTGACAAGCAAAAAAGGTCATCACCACCACATTATGACACTTGATGAACAAAATAAAGAGGAAAAGGTCTCATCGCTGCAAAAATAATAGCTTCTAAACTTTTTAGGGGGACCCGACACTGATCTTAGTGAGGGGACGGCTCAAAAGAAATGCACGAATTTTTAGGGTGTGACAAGTAGGGAATTTTATTGGGAATTTTTGACATACCTATAGGGGTCACCGAAAGTTGACAGTTGCTGACAAGGGAATGGGTCAAAAATTGCCCAAAATTTTTGACGTAATTGATGGACAGTCCATTGTCTGAAACCCCTATCACAGCATTGCTGTGCAATACTCTAGGCAAGCGTTTAGATTTTATAGCGCCACTTTCTAAGAGCGTAGCGTAGTACTTCAATCGCTGACTTTACTTTACTTTACTTTTTTACTTTACTTTAGCGCTGCAAGTTTACTTGTAAGTAACTCGACCGATTTTTTTGCTGTCATCTTGTAAATCGTCAAACCCAGTCGGCGATTAAAGGGTAAAGGCGAACTGCTTTACGACGGACAGCGACCAAAGTCCCATCCGCTAGATGCTAAACTGCTAGGTCATTGACTCATTGAAACACGTTATTCATATATATACTGTACCTAGGCCCCTAGGGTACTTGACGCCCATGGTACAGGGACCAGAAAATTAAATTAGCAGGTTAACAAATCTTTAATTAACAAATCGCGACATTTTATCGACGCAAGATTAAAACTAAAGATGCACTTTTCTTGCTTTTACTGATGCGAACTGGTCTCTATGGTGTGCTCAAAGTCAGTTTTTTTCAGTTTCTTCTGATTCTACACTGAGTAGAGAGCAAGATCACAGTTTTTTGGCGCCCCCTTCAAGTGGTGCCCAGGGCATCTGCCCTACTTGCTTCACCCTAAAAAACCTGTGCACTTGGGTTTATCTAGTAGATCTACTTGAATTTTGATTTGAAGACGTCTCCATTGATCTCCTTTGACTTTCGAATTCCACTACAGCATAAATATTAATATTACATTACATAGCATTGCACTGCATTACATTACATAAAAATTTGACTGGAGCTGTGACGTCAGCGTCCAATGATCGATAAAGAATTTCTCACTGACAACTTTTGGAGTTTTTAGTATAAAATAAATTCTAGGTGAATCCCCAGAAGAGGCTTTATACATATATAGTCTATTACATTAGAATACATTATACGTTAGCTATCATGAATGTGTTAAATTAATTCCGCATGCATTCATTTGGTTATATACAAATTCACCTAACGACATGGGTTTTCTTCTGATTACTGTCAACAGGGCCATATTAAGGCGGGGCTGAGAGGGCTGAAGCCCTAGGCCCACCATAAAAAATAGAAGAGGCCCTTTACATATATTCTATTACATTACAATACATTAAACGTCAGCTAACATGAATGTGCTAAATTAATTCCATATGCATTCATTTGTTTATCTACATATTCGCCTAATGACATGGGTTTCTTCTGATCACTGTCAGCTGGATATGACAAAGAAAAGTTAAAGTCCTTCCCGAGCCTCACGGGCTTATAGGTCGGTGCTGATCTCCGTTGCTATAGCCCTCAGCCAGGTGTGCGATGCCACGGATACGGGGCTAGTGTATCGCGTAGCGTACCTGTTTGACTTATCGCAGAGATTTTTAACACTGCTCCTCATTTTACCACCGCGAAAAAGGCTGAGTCGACCTTTAGGACTCCTGCGGGACTCGAACCCCCGACCTCCTGCTCCATCACCCAACGTTTTTACCTCTCTGCGAACTTCCAGCCCTTGCTAACTTCCAGCCCTGTCAGCTGGATATGTGCCATCTTATTTTAATTATGCTCATATTCGTTTAGTTATAGAAATAATTGCTAGTATATGTATTTATGTATTTATATTTATATACAGTTTATATATATAAATATACTCTTGTCATTTGTAGTATTCCTTACATTCATCAACTGTCTGAGCGTCAAGATATCCGCCAGAGGTCAGACGTTCATGACGACCATTTCCAAGTCAACGCTAGCCATTATCTCAGTATCTGGTATCGTCTGGCTGCTGAGAGGTATACTTCCATCGGTACTTTCGTTAAACCTGAAAGAACGGTTCTCGAGATGTGTGCTATACCGCGTACCGACCGCATACTATTTTTTAGATGCGATGAGCGCACGCAGAGATGTCCATGGGTCCATTTTTTAGAACCCAATCCAACCCAACCCATCAAATGTCAAACCCAACCCATTGGCTTCGGTCACAAAGCAAATCAATTGTATACGTTTCTGTTGTCTATGAAACCTGCGATGCAATGACCCAGTTACAGTGTTTTATACAGGCCTGTTAGGAGAGGAGATCCCCAAACAAAAACCCTCAAAAATCCCACCCCCCAAAAATTCCAGCACTTACACAAATTTTGCATTGAACTGTGTCTTTTCCCCTCCAATAAAGTCGATTTCCCCCCGAAAGCCTCAATTTCCCCCAAGGCCTGGAGTCTTGATAAGACACTGCCCAGCTGTCTCATAACGCGACTCATCCCTCGATCGACTTACTTGCCATTTTACAAGGAGATACTCGACCGAACTATGTCAGTTCTTGATTAAAATCTTTTTATTTATTGGAAAGATTCGATTGCTTGGTTCACGGATCGGCAGTGTTTATTCTAGCCACTTTGACATTAGGGGGAGTTTGAAATGTTTGGGGGGAGAAGGTTTGTCTGCCTGCCCAAAAACCTTGACGAGCAAAAAAAGGTCATCCTTATATCATTTGTTTTCTCGAATGGTGACGAGCACAAAAAAGGTCATCGCATCCTTCCTTTTCTTTCAAATACTCTTCTGTATGGTCATATCTTTCTCTCTTTCCCTTCTCCAAAATAAAAAAAAAACATCTCGTCACACTTGGGGAGGGGAGGAATTTCCATCCCCCAATGCAACATATAGAATTTTTTTTGGGGGGGGGGATTTTAAAACTTTGGGGAAGGAATCCCCCCAAAGGGCCTAGAATAAACACTAACGGATCGGGATATTTTTCTCTTCAGGGAACACGGAATACCTGGAGAATAGCTTCGTCGGTTCGACGACAGACATCGGCAGCTTCGCTCTGGCCATTCACTCGACCGTATACGCCTACTACGGATGGTAGACATCGATTGATTTCATCTCTCCGAAGAAGAAGCTAATTAAATTCTTTAAAATATCTCTCTGTTAAATATCCAAATTTCTTGTTGACGAGAAGCTCACAGTACAATCATGATGAACTCTGTGGTAGAAATGATGACTGTGATGATGATGATGATGATGATGATAATGATGACGACGATGATGATGATTATGATTATGACCATGGCGATGATGATGATGATGATGATGATGATGATGATGATGATGAGGCACTTTTATAGTTCAGAAGAAGTCCTCGCCATTTTCAAATGTTAAGTCTTTTGTGTTTCCTTAATTTAGGACAGCACTCAACTTTCTAGTGGAAGAATTAAAAAACCCATCGAGGTAAGAATTTCAAATAATACCTTATTTCTTTGGCCTTGCCATCGAAAAGGAAATTAATATTTATGAAAATCTATTTCATTTTCCGCATAGATTCGTAATAGCTATAGTAATCATGCAAATGAATTGATCATACTACATGTAGAGTAAGTCCGCATTTCAAAGCTACTTTCATCAGTGGCGTTCCTAGGGTAGGGGAGGTACGACCGATGCCCTGGATGCCACTTGAATGGGGTGCCAAAAACTCTGTGATCTTGCTCTCTGCTCAGCGTAGACAGAGAAGAAACTGAGAAAACTGACTTTGAGGGGCACGTCGTAGACCAGTTCGCATAAGTAAAAGCAAGAAAAGTGTGGTTGTCGTTTCAAATCTTGCGTCAATAAAATGTTACGATTTGTTAATTGAAGATTTGTTAAGCCAGCTAATTTATTTTTCTAATACCGCTGCTATTCGGCGCGAAATTATTATTATTATTATTATTATTATTATTATTATTATTATTATTATTATTATCACCGCCATATTATTATTATTATTATTATTATTATTATTATTATTATTATTATTATTATTATTATTATTATTATTATCATCACCATATTATTATTATTATTATTATTATTATTATTATTATTATTATTATTATTATTATTATTATTATTATTATTATTATTATTATTATTATTATTCTTATCCTACGGTATTAAATTGGCGTCCAGCCTTTTTCTTTCATCTGCGGTCTTTATATGAGAATTTTTATGTAATTTAAAACAACAGAAATCTTCCACTGGCGATTGCCATAAGCATTCTGCTAACGACCATCTTGTACGTGTTCGTGAACCTGTCCTACCTGGCTGTTATTGGCGTCGACGGTGTATTGGCTTCTGAAGCTGTTGCTATTGTAAGTACATGAAGGTCTTATTCACTTAATATTGTTTCCTACACTGTAGGCTACACGAGCTGCTTTTGACCCATTTATGGACGAGATTTTGTTTTGCCGTCAAATTTCATACTATGACATTAGATACTATACAGATGATGTGACAAATGATATTTTTAGGAAACTGACATTTTGACCATAATATATTGTACAAATTTTTTTCATCCCTGTTTTGGGGACGCAATGCGTGAAAGGGCGAGGGAAATTTTAACTATGAGAAACAGTTAGACGATTGCAATTGTCTAAAGACCTTGTTATATGCAGGGTTATTTCTAGGATTATCAATTGGGGGTGTCGGTAAATTCAGGGGATCCCCTGCCAAAAAAGTCTGACAAGCAAAAAAGGTCATCACATATCTGAGATTGGGGAGTATTGGAGGTGTTGGGTGGTGTCGGTCTCAAATTGGAGGGGGTTTTCGAGGAGGGGGGTGTTATGGAGGTGCAAAAGCATCCCTGGTTATACGCCAAGGCGTGACCGTTGAAATGCTATGAGATACCGTTTCTTTTTATTATAGAGCGTTACCTTTCGAAGCCTCGGTCCAATCGCTTGGATTGTTCCTGTGCTGATTGCGATCACGGCGTCGGCAAGTTTCAACGCTGGAGTAGTTTGTGGTTCACGGTAGCATTCTATTATATTTTATTCTATTCTTATCTTTTTTATCATCATCATCATCATCATCACCACCACTATCATCATCATCGTCGTCGTTCATCATCATCATCGTCATCATAACCACCACTATCATCATCATCATCATCATCGTCATCGTCATCGTCATCATCGTCATCATCATCATCTTCATCACCACCACTATCATCATCATCGTCGTCATCATCATCATCATCACCACCACTATCGTCATCATCATCATCATCATCATCATCATCATCATCACCACCACTATCATCATCATCGTCGTCATCATCATCATCGTCGTCATCATCATCATCATCGTCATCATCACCACCACTATCATCACCATCCTCATCATCACCACTATCATCATCATCGTCATCATCATCACCATCATCATCATCAACATCATCACCATGAAGCCCGCTTTGTTTCCCTCTAGAATTGCCTTCGCCGGAGCCAGACGTGGTCATCTGCCTTCGATTCTCGGACACATTAACGTCAAGTTCGTCACTCCAGTCACGGCACTCATTCTTCAGGTGAGTAGAAGAACACTGCTCAGGTAGATCACGTAAATGCCAACGAGTGACTTCACCTTAGGCCCGGAGAACTTCATAGACGATGGCTTACCTGGTCACGTGACTAGAGAGAGTCCAATCTTGATTCGTTCGCAAGGAAACTTTAAAACGTATTTCTTCGAGACCTCGTATTAGCGTAAAGCGCTCTAGCCTTTGACTCTTCTTTCAATGGGTTTTTACGCTATATAAATTGACTTTTTAACCTGACCTAACCTTGTTACAAATGTTATCAGTTGCGGATGAATTTTCAGCCGACATCGATTGATACTTCTGTGTTTTTGACAGGGACTGTTTTAAGAAAAATTTATAATTGCACTAAACTCAGAAAATTTGTGGACATCCGCACAAAAACAAGCAAAAAAGTTCGTCCGGAAAATTTTTCACTGCACAAAACAGAGAAAATTGCATTTTACCACTGCACATGTTCATTTTGCCACTGCACAGTTTGTGTATCACTGCACGTTAAAACAGGCCTTGGTATTTGAACAGGTTCTCTTAAAATGCTTTATTATTATAGTATTGATTTATGTTTTTTTATTATCTTAAAGTGATTATTTTGAATCTGTTGCAGATGGTGAAATCGATATCTAGGCTGAGTGAAGTGTTCAAATTGTATTCTGTAATAATATTATTAGCAATTAACCCCTTAACCGTGTATTTAACTGTAACTCAATGTAAAATGGACGGATATAGCCGGGATCCCCAGTTAAGGGGTTAAGCCGCAAATTATCATTAATAGTTTCATTAATCGTATGCGTGCATGGTCGAGCCATTATTTAGCATTGTCACTCAATTGACGAAGGTCCTCCAAACCCTATTCCAGTTTGTTTAGATAGCAGTTTTTCTATGAAGTGATTAGTTAGTGCAGAGCCTGTTTTAACGTGCAGTGATACACAAACTGTGCAGTGGCAAAATGAAAATGTGCAGTGGTAAAATGCAATTTTCTGTGCCTTTTGTGCAGTGAAAAATTTTCCGGACGACCTTTTTTGCTTGTTTTTGTGCGGATGTCCGCAAATTTTCTGAATCTAGTGCAGTGATAAATTTTTCTTAAAACAGTCCCTGAGTTGGTGTTATTCGCGGAATGGACTGTCTATGAATCCCCATTTGTGCAGATTTCCTGGACATAGATCTAATAATCTATTATATTAAAATCGTTATCTGTATGTCTGTTGCCTTCGAGCGTTCTGATTGGTTGGCTGTGTGAGCGTTCTGATTGGTTGCGTTCGAGCGTTCTGATTGTTTGGCTGTGTGAGCGTTCTGATTGGTTGGCTGTGTGAGACTGTGAGCATTCTGATTGGTTACCTTCAAGCGTTCTGATTGGTTGGCTGAGTGAGCGTTCTGATTGGTCATTCTGGAATTGGAATTGGATTGGTCGTTGCCTCGAGCGAAGCGAAGCGACGCGAAGCGACGCGAAGCGACGCGAAGCGACGCGAAGCGACGCGAAGCGACGCGAAGCTCGCCTCATGCGAGCGAAGCTCGCGCGAGCGAAGCGAGCCTTCGAGTTCTAGTCTATCATATTAAAATCGTTATTCTGTATGTCTGTTACTTTCAAGCGTTCTGATTGGTTGACTATTGGTAGACGGTTTAGTCCTTACGTCGCGATGCGTTCGAAGACGTTGCTATTGGTAACAATTGTTCGTAGTTTAGCACGGTTTAGTCGAGTCATTGCAGCGTCAGAGGGCTGGGCGTGCGACGACGTTGCTATTGGTAACAATTGTTCGCAGCCTGAGGTAGTTGCGCAATTTTGACGTACATTTTAACGTACACAAAACATCGTTGAAACGTTGTTCAGCATGAATTCAAGGATTGGGTTTTAGTATTATCCTGCACTGCGAGCGAAGCGAGCGCGAGCGAAGCGAGCATCTTTCTAGTAATAACAATATAATAATAATAATAATAATTGTTATAATTGTTGTTGTTATTATTATTATTATTATTATTATTATTATTATTATTATTATTATTGACAAAATATAGGCCCTATAACTTATTCATTTCACTTATAAATACCGGGTGCATATTTATACAACTTTTGACAAAAATTATTAATTATTATTATTATTATTATTATCATTATTATTATTATTATTATTATTATTATTATTGTTTTATTATTATTATTATTATTATTATTATTATTATTATTATTATTATTATTATATGTTTACAGGGAATATTGGCTGTGTGTTTCATCTGGACATTCGAAGTGTATTCGATGATCAACAACTTGGTCTGTGGATTGTTAGCCTTTGACGCCCTCGTTGTCATCGCCTACATTCGATACAGAATCCGAAACAGAGAACGCATAGCGAATAGGCTGTTTAAGGTTACCGCTCACACTACACGTGCTATTGAGTCATTAAGTCAAAGTTAAAGGTACTAAGAGCAATGGTTTTCAGACCCCTTTGCCTCGCCGACCACTTTTGAGGATCTAAAATTTCTCGCGGAAACCTGAAAATTTGAGAAAAATCCCGACAAGCAAGAAAGGGTCGTCACCTTGCTTAATTGTGCTGCTTGCTCTAAGAAATGTTTGGTCCGGGCCCCCAAGGGGGCGGGTTTAACCCCCAAACCCATACCTTGGCTACGCCACTGACATGGAAAATAATATATATATATCTAATTTTTTAACGTTTTTTCAGAATTTGCCGCGGACCAAAATACCCTTCTCGCGGACCACTTTTGGTCCGCGGACCACGGGTTGAACACCTCTGGGTAAAGGAAGGTCCCGTACTAAAGTTCGAGCGCTGGGTTCCGGCGCTTATCTCCGGTTTAGGTAATCAGCGACGTAGGCATGGTATAATCCAGTGATCTGGGGGTAGTTTGCCATTGCTTTCCCCAGACCCGCGTTTTACCTCGCAGCTTAACGCTGCTCCTCAGTTTACCACCGCCCTCAAACGAGTAAGGCTGAGTCGACCATAAGTCTCTTGCGGCTGCGGGTATCGAACCCGCGACCTTATATTCCAAAGTCCAGTGTTGTTAAATGAAGGAAGAGTCAAATATAGGACAAACAATGACCAAATGTAAACCAGTGATCGACCAAATTTAGATCATATGTAGACTAAAAATGTGTCTAAATATAGACCAAATACCCACCAAATGTCTACTAAATAGTCAAATATAGACCAAATAGTAAATAATTAATGACCTACTGTACACCAATGATAAACTAAATATAGACTTTTGAACGGTCAAATTTAGACCATATAGGCCTAATATACCGGTAGACCAATTTTAACTAAATTGAGACTAAATATAGATGAAATTTTTATCAATTAATCGCAGGCCAAATAGAGCGATAGCATTCAATGTACGCCTCTGACATTTTGATTTGGCAAAACACTTAGACAGTTGAGTGAGTCAGCAGCTAAACGTAGCCTACATAAGACAGAATTACATTTGCAAATCACGCCACGGAGTTAGCTACTCCCTCCCGCTCAACGCAGAGGCAGCGGAGGGATGATGGATCACTGCTACTATTCCAGCATTATGCGATATTTTTGCTTCTAATTACCTAGGTGGTTAACCCCGAAACGGTAAAAATGTAGCTACAATTGATTAACAACGATCAACGAAATAAATCTAAAGGCCTCGACGACGTGAAATCTTCAACAATAAGATGAATAGTCATTTTAGAGAGAGAGAGAGAGAGAGAGAGAGAGAGAGAGAGAGAGAGAGAGAGAGAGAGAGAGAGAGAGAGAGAGAGAGAGAGAGAGATAGAGATAGAGACAGAGACAGAGACAGAGACAGACAGACAGAGACAGAGAGATACAGAGAGAGACAGAGAGAGACATATACAGAGACAGAGACAGAGAGAGACAGAGAGACACAGAGAGACAGAGAGAGACAGAGACAGAGAGAGAGACAGAGACAGAGACAGAGCAAAGTCTTACGAAAACACAAATTCAATGAAGCAGTTCCGAGATCTCTGACGTTAATTTAGTGAAGATGTTTAACAGACGATTATTTTGTTCACAGTCTTCGAGACTTCATCTCAATAAATAGCACTCTTTTATGCTCTGCGAAATGACAGATTTGGGGGGGTAAATGGCAGTCTTTTTGGGGGTGCCGGGGGTAAATGGCAGTCTTTTGGGAGCTAGTGACAGTCTTTAGGGGAGGGGTAAATGACAGTTTGTAAAATTCGATGATTCCGGTAAATGACTAATGAAAGTGGCTGAGAAGTTAGCGCACGGGCAAACCTAGGACAGTTGAGTCTCATAGCTAAGGGGTAAGAAAATTAAACAGCCAGGTTACAAAATTTTTAATTAACAAATCATGAAATTTTGTTGACACAAGATTAAAACTACAAATTATTTTTTTGCTTTTACTGAAGCGAACTGGTCTGTGATGTGCTCAAAGTCAGTTTTCTCAGTTTCTTCTCTTTCTACGCTGAATAGAGAACAAGATCGCCGAGTCTTAGGGCGCCCCTTTCAAAGTGGACCCCATGAAGGCTATTCTAGTTTGAAATTGGCGCTAAACTATAAGTTGTCTTCTTTGCTTGAAAAACGTTTGTGCATCGGAAGACAGATTTATTGCTGAAAATTAGTTCTCTTCTCCTGAGGGAGCTAGCGTTTGATTGATCGGTTGATTGATTAACAATTACTCTACTACTACTACTACTACTACTACTACTACTACTACTACTACTACTACTACTACTACTACTACTACGTACTACTACTACTACTACTACTACTACTACTACTACTCCTGCTGCTGCTGTTGGTGTTTTAGCTTCCTCTGGCCGTTCCCATTGCCTATTCCGTCTTGGTCGTGCTGTTGGTGGGCGTTCCCTTGGTAACGAGGCCAATGGAGTCCATATTCGGCATTGCCTTGAGCTGTGTAACCGCCATTCCGTATTACGTCATCGTCATAATGTGGTTCAATAAAAAGAAACGTACATCGCTGCATCGAAGACTAGGTAAGCTGCTGTAGTCTAATCCACCTTTCGCTCTACCCCCTCCTCAAGTCGACCTTTCAGTGCAGGAGGGGCAAAACGCAACAGTGGTCACGGTTGCGCCACAAAAATTTTTCCAGGAAGGGGGCAAAACACATTTTAACACAACGGTCAGGGTTAATATTTTAGCAAGGTTTTCAACCATATGTTGTTAGGTATATAGTATTAAGTATAGGGTCCCAACAGGGAGCCACTGGGGGGCCAGGCACTCAATAGGGGGACACGGGCCCCCTGGGCCCCCTCTGTGGGGCTGCCACTGTACTGAACCACTTTAAACCCAGCTGTTATTACCTTAATGTTTAAAGAGTATTGCGACGCCTTTCTGCTCAACTCAGAAATGGAAAACTTAAAATAGTTTTGTTCAAAGATAAAAAAAACTAGATGTCGTTAATTTATCTCAAAACCCCGAAATTCTCTGAGGAAAGTGTGTATCCGCTCGAGAAACTCTGCTCAAGCATACACATGGTCGGACTCATGCTTTCGCAGTTACAGCTTCTATGGATAAGCAGTGTTTATTCTAGCCACCCTGACATTGAGGGGGAGTTTGAAATGTTTGGGGGGGACAAGGTCTGAGTCTCCACACTTTTGAGGGAAAATTTCCATCTTCCCAGCCAACATATAAATTTTTTTTTTTTTTGGGATTTTAAAACGTTGGGGGGAGGAATTCCCCCACCAGAGAAGGCCTGCAATAAACACTGATGGATAAGTCTTTGTGACAAAGCAATTGTCTGCCGACAGTGACGTAACCATGGTTTCGGAATTGGCCGGAATATACGCCGCCAATATCTGCCGCAGAGATAAGTAAGTAAGTAACGTTCAGATTATTGCGGTGACTCGTCCACAGGTGGGCTGCGTGAACAAATTACAGAGTTAAAGTTCATAACTAGTGCGAAACAACCAAGTGTTCAGCCTCTTTTTGAAAATGTTAAGCGTAGAGGAAAGATGTCCATATTTTAGAACCCAATCCAATTCAAACCATCAAATTCCCAACCCAACCCAACCCATGCCTGCAATATGGTTACTTGCAGTGGCGTCGCCAGGAATTTTTGGTTATGGAGGGCAAAAGGGGCTAGCGTGTCAGATTCCTTATCCACTCCTCACCCCTCCCCCTCCACAGAAAACTTTCTCACCGGATTTGCGCGAATCTGGTAGGTGGTCTGGGGCAGGTTGAGGGGGCAGTTGCCCCATTTGCCCCCCGTGGCGACGCTAATGGTTACTTGACCTATCCCAAACCACGGCAATGCATTGCAATTTCTTAATTAAACTATGACTTATTTGCTGACCCAACCCACCACAAATATGGTAAAGTCTGACTCAACCCATCCAAACCCGTGGTCATCTCTGATCTATCTGCTAAGCGTTGAAGCTAAAAAAAGAAGGTAATTAGCAGTATTTTTCACTAAATTTCTTTTTAAAAAACTCACCGCCGGAAAATAGGTTGACAAGCAAAAAAGGTCATCCGGAAGCCCGGTGGAGGGGATGCATCCCCAGTCATCAACACGGTGGAACGGCCACTGTAAGCAGCCTAAGTGCTCTTCGGGTCTAATTAACCGCTCTTGTCGTTCGTTGCAGACGAGCTTTCGGTTATGCTGCAGAAACTCCTCTACTGCGTTCCTGAAGGCGTCAACTCAAATAAGCATAAATCCGAAGTCAACGGAAGATGATTGGACTTTTTTCCGCGAAACGCACAGTGGCAACGGCGTTGAGTTGATCTGCCTATTATAATATACAGGGTGGCGCATAAAAAACTGAACTATATTAACTGCAAACCTAAATGTAATTAGTCCGGTTGTTTGCGCCACCCTGTTTTTTTGCGCCACCCTGCATTTCAGCATTTCTTTTTAGGTTCTTGTTGTGACAAAAGATTTCGATTTTCTTAGGCAATTCATTCTGGTGGATGATGGTCTAATTATAATCTGTAGTATTTTAATTTAAAAAAATTTATGTTCGAATAGCAGAATGCAGACAAAACTTTGGACTGTCATAACAATTTTGAAGTTGTACGGCGCTATAGAAGTCGTCAAGAAGATAAGATAAGATAAGATAAGATAAGATAAGATAACAATATTGATTCGGTTTACATTAGTATGCGCACCAGTAGTTTGCGCACTTGGGAGTATGCGCACTAGGAATTTGCGCACCAGGGGCGTTCCAGGGTTAGGATTAGTTAGGATTAAAGTTAACCCTCAACCTAACTCTAACCCTCACCCTAACCCTAAACCTAACCCTAAACCTAATCCTAACCCTTACCCTGGTGCGCAAATTCCTAGTGCGCAAACTGCCAGATGCGCAAACTACTGGTGCGCATACTATGCTATACCATTGATTCGACTGTTTTCTCTAAGTAGATTGCGAGAGTGCATTTAATAGAATTTCTGCTGATTTTCTCATGCGTCTATGAGATCTCTAAGTTCCACCATCTACGAAGGAAAGTCTTTAAAACGAAGCCTCATTTATGTTTCATTCCATTCTATCATATTCACTCCATTCTATTCTATTTCATTCCATTCTATCGCATTCTGTTCCATTCCATTCTGATCTATTCGTTCATACCCTATTTTATTCTATCCCTTTATATTCTAACCACTTCTGTGTATGCTATCTATCGTATTCTCTCACATCCTACACTATCTTAGACCTCTAGCCTATACTATCATATGCATGCTGTTCAATTCTTTCATTTCATCAAGCAACAGCAGCATATTATTAGCATTGGCTTAAATGTATGGTCGCTATGGGGGTGGTGGTGGTGGTGGAAGATGACAGAGTGGGTTGCACGCTGAGCGGAGCGCTGACGGAGCGGGTTCAAACCCCATTAGCGCCCCCTAGCGGCTGCTTTCACGCCAGGCAGTAATGCCTCCTAAACCACTTTAAATCACGTTCAGTTCTTTATGGACCGAATAGTGAACATTCTGTATAAGACATCTACTATTCCTAGAGTCAAAAAGTACAAACGACTACCCCCCCCCCCAACTCCTTTGTTTCCCTATGCAAGACTACCCCCCACCCCACCCGAACTCCTTCTTTTCTCTATGCACAGGCCGCCGAGAGAAATTCCGGGCCCCGGAACAAAAAAATCTGCGGGCCCTTAAGAAAAAATTATCAAGTCTCCGAAAAACCTGACAAGCAAAAAAACCTTATCGTCACCGGATCTGGGCCCCTGAAAACTCTATGGGCCCCGGTACAATGTACCGGATGCACCCCCCTCTCCTCAGGCCTGCCTATGCAAGATATTTTTACGAAGACGCTGACTGACTCAAAGGCAACTGTTGTAGCAGAACGAAGAGAGACGGAAGGAGGATTAGAGAAGACTGCATGATTCTTAGCACAGAAAAATCCTAGCAAACCGCCTGAACCCACGATAATTATTATTAGAATATGCTTTCAATGGCTAGAAAAAGAGTATTTGATGCGATTTTGATGTAAGGTTCGTTACCGCAGGCTTTAAAAGTTCGAGAATTCTTCGAGTGCGCAGCAATGAATCAGTCGTAAAAATCGTCTGTAATGAGTCGAAAACCCTCGAGATGTGTTCGTGCTTAGAGAAGGTTTCAACCGAAAGTAAAAACCTTCGCTTTTGGACATCTAACAAGAAAAGATGGATTGGAAAATCTAGCCGTAACAGGTAAAAATATTAGAGAGGAAAAGAGCAGGAGGAAGACAAAGAATAACAAATACAAGAAGCCTGAGCGAAGCATCAAGAACTAAAGACAGCATCGAACTGATAAGGAAAGCCAGAAACAGAGAAGAGTGGAAATCCATGGTCGCCGACGTAGCAATACATGGCACACGAAGAAGAAGACACTCTCAATAATTAGGCTACACTGTAGCTATTTATACATAAGAAATATACAGTACAGTATATATTATGTGATAGACATGAATTCAGCTGTTATTTAGAAGATGAGGACTTGTAAAGAGAGATTTATAAATGACACTTCTATCTTTCTTTGTATTAGGCACTGTCTTTCAACCGCCTGACTCATCTTGCCATATACTGTACAATGCCAAAACAGTTCATTTAATTAACTACAATTCTTCATAATTCTGCACAACGAACGCTATGTACAAATTATAATCTAGTAGGATGATGCTAGGACAAAACGTCCGCGGACAAAATGTCACGGACAAAATGTTACGGACAATATGTCGTGGGGACAAAATGTAAGCGTACTAAATTTCACGGACAAAATGTAACCCTGACTCTAACCGTAACCCTAAACCGTGACGTTTTGTCCGTGACATTTTGTCCGCTGGTATTTTGTCCCCATGACATTTTGTCCTTGATATTTTGTCCGCGGACATTTTGTCCGGCCACGGGTAGTAGGCTCCATCTCTAAATGCCTAATCTAATATCCCATTGTATGATCATTAGATTAATTATTCTCAATAACGTAACATATATTTTTGTATGCGTTGATGTATGCATACTACTGTACGTAGTACGAACAGGCTAATTATCGTTTGCGTGCGGTCTCGACGATAAATTCTCTCGTACACCTAGTCTTAGGCCTACTTGGTTAGCCAAGTAGAAATATCTATCCAACCAATGATGTCCAAGAATTTTCAAAAAGCCTGCTTTAATTACAACGGTAATCAAAAATATTCAGACACGAACCATACTAAAATAGATTATGAATACAAATTTCAAGTTTATGACCATCAATATTTTAGCGAGAAATGTATATATGTATATATATATATATATATATATATATATATATATATATATATATATATATATGCTTCCATTCAGAATTCTATTTACAAATGTATTCCCAATTAAACAAACACAGATCTATAATATTGATCAAAGTGTTGAAAAAACACATCACAAAATCACAAAGACCAGTGGCGTCACTAAGGGGGTGCGGACCGCACCGGGTGACACCACCTAGAGGGGTGACACCCAAACAAGGATGACCTTTTTTTGCTTGTTACGGCATCCGGGAAGAAAACATTAAGGAAGATTTAGAAGATGGGTGACACCATGATTTTACCGCACTGTGTGACACCAACCCTAGGGACGCCACTGACAAAGACCCTGTTTGCGAAAAACTCTATTTGTCAAATAACAGAAAGGCAGATGCATTCCGTCTTGGCCATTCGCTCGAGTACTCCCTCCTTTCCGATAAATAGAGAAGAAACCGAGAAAACTGACTTTGATCGCATCATCGCAGACCAGTTCGCATCAGTAAAAGCAAGAAAAGTACAGCTGCGGCTTTAATCTAATGCCAGTAAAAGGTCACGATTTGTTAATCAAAGAATTGTTAACCTGCCAATTTAATTTTCTGCCCCCCCCGCCCTCAACCACGGGCGCCAAATGCCCTAGATACGACCATGTTTCCTGTAGATTTGCGCGCTACAGAAGCTCGAAATCCAGCAGCTTTCTTGGACGAACCAGTGACGAGTGGAGCTTCGCGTTGGAAACCATCGCTTTGTATCGACCAGTGGCGGCTCCACCGGGGAACCAGAGGGCCCCGTGCCCCATATTGAATGCCTGGCCCCCACCAGTGGCCCCCTCTGTTGGGACCCTATACTTAATGCTACATACATTAAACAACAAATGGTTGGCCCCCCATGATTAGAAGTTGCCACCCCAACACCCTCCCCCCCACTCGCCAAATCCTAGAGCCGCCACTGGTATCAACCAACACGACGGGCGATTCTGCGTTGAGTGGGCGCGGTCGATGCCCAGGTGCTTGCTGTTTGTTGCGCCGCCCACTCGTCTTCGCCTATTGACTTTTGTTTGAAAGCGCTGAAAGCGAAGAGGGAGAGAACCGATTTCCGGCGAAAATAGATATTCTCTTTCCTGTTTTCACTCTCTGTGCATGTGTCGTTTCGAGCTTTAGACTTTGTTATCTGCTTTCAAGGTTCTATCTTTATCCTGCTGTTTAGTTGGACAACCACCACCACCACCAGCACCAGCTTTAAGCGGTGCTTTGCAAATCTGCTGCGATAACATCGTGAAACTATGATTGATCGATGGGTCGACGGTAAATACAAATGTAATTGATGTAATGGCGAATTTATATAGAGCTTTTTGTGTGCTTCAAATCCGCTTTCCGAGTCGCTCAACTTTGACTGGCTTATTCAGCGGAAAGTTTGACGAGAGAAGACAAAAGGCAATATTAACAGTGGCGGTTCCAGGAATTCTTTGTGGGGGGGGGGATGACAAGAATTAATAGGAAGTTGGTGGGGCAAAGCAAAGTTTTAAAAAAAGAAATTTGAGGGGGAACGAAGTTTGCGTGGATGTGTGGATGTTACTGATTTGCTATTCAAATAAGAAGAATAGGTCTATATAGTCGTCGTTGAATGTGAAGAAAGGGCGGGATATGAAATAGGTTTGTGACATTAAGACAGAAAAAACCCCGAGCTTTCTGCCTGCCCCGGGGGGCTGACCACCCACAACTTCCCAGAAAATCGAAATTTTTTATGTGGAGAAAGCGCGCTCAAGGCGAATT
>CM030867.1:1872368-1982368 GCA_018105865.1 Metaphire vulgaris | reverse complement strand
GCAAATTTCCAATTACCGAAGAGATCTGTATTTTCCGTCGGCACACCGCCAGATGACGCCATCTTCGACATCCCCTCTCCGCGCCTCTCAATCGCGGTGACGTCAATCAACGGCACACTGACGTCAGAGAGTGCGACGCGTCACGTGACATGCCGACGGATCTAGCGTGGAAATGACGTTGACGGGAAGCCGGAAACATTTAACCGCAAGAAACCTTTGGTCGCTCTGCGTCTAAACCTGAACCGAGGAAGACGTACAAGACAGTTTCCGCAACAGTTTCCAATAGTTTATGGTCGATTGTGGGCAGGGGACATTGCAGTGGCGGCTCTAGGATTTGGCAAGTGGGGGGGAGCGGGGCGTTGGGTTGGCAACTTCTAATAATTGGGGGGGGGCAACCATTTGTTGTTTAATGTATGTAGCATTAAGTATAGGGTCCCAACTGGGGGGAGGCACTGGGGGACAGGCACTCAATAGGGGGCACGGGCCCCCCTGGCCCCCTCGGTGGAGCCGCCACTGGGATATTGTTCCAAAAAGTGATGACGTCAACGGATTGCTATCAGTGATAGCATATCAATTTGCATAATTCCTTTCGGCCTTGACTGTGTAATGATACACGGTTGTAGATTGGAGCCGCAGTTGCTTGTGGCTGTTTTTTTCTATAATCGACGACGTATTGCAAATCGATCAATAACGAGATTGTGATCAACTCTTCGATCACTTTCAGAAAAACTCTGAGGTCGGTGAAATCTGTCACTTGGAATTAATTTTTAAGCAGCAAAAACAACAACATTCGTCTCTGTAGAAATGAATTTTTCCAAATCTTTGGCCCCGTTAGATTTTATTATTTTAAGCGGCGGAAACTTAAAAAATAAAAAAATAAATTAAAATTTAAAAATATTTTAGACCTGGTAATTTTCATTTTCAAGCAACATTTAGTTAACAAAAACACATTTGTTTCTATTAATTTTTATTTCTAATCAATAGTAAATTATTCATCGTTACAAATGAACATTTAAAATTCCTGCAAGTCTTTCCAATGCTTTTCAAAAATTTTAGTAGTAGTAGTAGCAGCAGCAGCAGCAGCAACAGCAGCAGCAGCAGCAGCAGTAGTAGTAGTAGTAGTAGTAGTAGTAGTAGTAGTAGTAGTAGTAGTAGTAGTAGTAGTAGTAGTATCAGCAGCAGCAGTAGTAGTAGTAGTACATGAAATTGTAGCAGAAGTCTGTTATTTTGTGATCCACTCAGTGGCGTCGGAACGATTTTTCGTCAAGGGGTGCGGATTTTCTCCAGGTAAAAGTGTTCTCTTTCAAATCCTCGACAAGCAAAAAAAAGGTCGTCGACGCCCAATTTCACCATAAAAATACCGTGACAAGCCAAAAAGTTCATCTGCTCAATTTTTAAGGGTACAGGGGGCTTACGGGGGGGGGGGTGCAGACAGGGTGCAGACTATCTTCTTTCCATGGGGTGCAGCTGCAACCCCTGCACTTCCACTTCGTACGGGCTTGGATCCACTTAAAGTCAAAGCATCGACTAAATTCGGTAGATTTCTATTAATCGGTTGCTAAGCAACGCGTCAACGGCGCTAATGTCACCTCAATATCCGGTAGGCTTAATAGAGCGTCTCATCGTATGCGTTCCTGTGTCTGTCTCTCTCTCTGTGTGTGTGTGTGTGTGTGTGTGTGTGTGTGTGTGTGTGGCTGTTCGTGTGTACGTCTGTGTGCGTTTTGTAGCGCCATAGGTGTTACTGCGAATTGATAAGTGCCTGTTCTCGGAATCGCGATTATATATGAAAAGTCCAATCTCCCCGGCAGAGAATACCTGTAAATGGGTGCTGCTATAAAAATACCCTTTGTCTTCGATGTCCTTCAGGAAAAAGTGCAGGCCAAACATGTCCCATTGTAGAGAAACTGCGCATTTTATTTTCCGTATAATATATATATACACATATACAGTGTAGGCATACTATGGCCGACTATTTCTAAGGGTAGCCTATAGATAGGCACCACATCTTTAAGTAGAATCATATTAAGTTAATTTCGAATTTTAGAATTAAAAATTGCTTATACTGCATTAATAAGCAGCAGCACAGCAGCAGCAGCAGCAGCAGCAGCAGCAGTAGTAGTAGTAGTAGTAGTAGTAGTAGTAGTAGTAGTAGTAGTAGTAGTGGTGGTGGTACTAATAGTAGTAGTAGCAATAGTAGTAGTAATAGTAGTAGTAGTAGTAGTAGTAGTAGTAGTAGTAGTAGTAGTAGTAGTAGTAGTAGTAGAATGACGTAACGCGATTTTGGCACTTTTTACCCCCCCCCCTTCGTAACACGTCGTAACAAAATGTCAGACCCTCAAATATGACGTCACAAGCGTTAATACCCTCTTGTCGTCTTTCGAATGTCAAAATTAACGTTTCGTCTGAAAACATTCATTATAGTTATTATAGTTGAAACAATATTCAGAAACATTTTCAAATTCTTTTTACAAAATGAAGTTTAAAAATGAAGTCTATAATAATTATAAGTGCAAAATACGTACAATTTTGCGGTAACATAGCATTGCATATTAATAAAAAATATTTCGTATTATGTGACGTCACATTTCTGGAAACCCCCTCCCACTATCGTCACACATCGTCACGAATGTTTGACCCCCCCCCCGCCAAGTGCGTTACGTCATTTGTGGACGGTCCCCACAACTGTAATATCGAGTTCTTGTTTTCTTTCCTTTCATTCGATATTCATGTTTTAAAGAACATCGACCTTAATAATTATCACTAGATACAGTAGAATCTATATTTTCTGAAAGTGATGCCAGTTTTCCATCATTTTGCATGCATTTTGTCAATGATATCCTTACGCTTTAGACGCCTTGACGACGGTTACCATGACAACATTGAGTGTTAAATTGTGGAAAAATTGCTTCAAATTTTCGCCGTCTTAACCAAAAGATAGGCTGTACCCAGTGCAGGGATAACTTTACACCCCCTAACACTCCCCAACACCCTCCTAATTTGAGGTCGACACCCCCCAAAAAATTTGGTAATGTGACAATGGCATGCACACAAAATGTATACTAATTAGCTCCGGACACCCCCCAATTGAGGTCGACAACCCGCCCCCCAATTAACAATCCTAGAAATATCCCTGACCCATTGAGCATAAATGTCTATGGTTAAGACCAAGTGTCCTTTTTTCCACATGTGATCTGCAGTCAAAATAGTGTGGATAGAGGTCAGAAGTGCGGTCAAGGGAGCAAAATTCTTGGAGGGGGAGCACAAAACCCCAAGTGAAAAAATGTAAAAATAGATTTGAGAAATAGATCATAAATTTGGTTGAAATAGTTAATAGTTAATTGAAATAGTTAATTCACAAAGAAAAAAATTGCAAGTAGGCCAACTATTTCGCAATCCGTTGAATATTGGAATGTAGGTATAATAAATATAATGATACATGGACAGTTTTGCTCGGCAAGGCATTTTCAGCACAGGTTAGGGGGCGCAATCCCTCCTCTGCCCCGGGCGCTGGCAACCCACCCTAGACGCCACTGAGGCAACGAAGAAGATCAGTGGCGCAGCAGTATTCCAGAATAGGGGCGGGGGGAGATTCGACATTATTCGTCATAAAAAGAAAGTCTTGACGAGCATAAAAATGGTTGCCATCTCAACCTGTTTTAAGTCCGAGTGGAGGGGGGCCGGGGCCCCAGTGGCTACGCCAATGAAGAGAAGAATTGGATTCTTATGGTCTTGAGACTGACGGTCATTATGAAACGCAGGATAGAAAAGACAGACTTCATTACAGGAAATTAGTTTCTTCGACCCCCAGAACAGTTACACATACAAAACGACGAAATCGGACAGACGAAGGAAGACGAATAGGCCGACACGGAGACAGACAGACAGACAGGCGGACATATCAGTTGATTAATAATTATATTACCTGTGAAAAATTCTCCGCGTTTAATAACATAAAACGTGTGAAACTAATAACAACGGTTGGCGAATATGTTGATAAATTCGCTTCACAACCTGGCGAAAGGAAAACAGCCCCCCCTCCGAGCGACGAAAACCAAAAACACTGGCAAAAGACAGAAAATTGTGGAAGATTTCAGAAACCAAGACATGAATAAATGCGTACATGACGGAATGACTAAGACCATCACACTTTCGCGATGGAAACTGGAAAACCGAGAACTGGAAAAGGCATGACTGACTGAACGACTAGACTGCTGAATGAACGAGCGACCGAATGAACGAAAGGACGAATGAAAGAACGGTTGTGAGCAGTGGCGTAGCGAGGGGGCAGGGGTGGCCGTCCCTGGCGCAAATTTTGGATGAGGCGATAAATTCCAAGTGAAAAGATAAAAAAGTCAAGTGATAAAAAAGTCAAGTAATAAAAAACTCAACCGTAGGACATAGGTAGATATAGGTAGATAATATAGATAATAGACATAGGTAGACATGGGTAGATATAGGTAGACATGTGTAGATATAGGTAGACATATGTATACATAGGTAGACATTGGTAGACATAGCTAGGTTAACGTGTGTAATTTCTTAAGCTATTGAACACAATCGACAGAGGCGAGGGCATATTTTCTGCTCCTTCAGACTTTTTGCGGAGAAAAGCAAAATTTGGAGGCGCAAATCCCTCTTTATTCCCCGGCGCTTCCAACCCACGCTACGCCGCTGGTTGTGGGGGAGTGGGGGCACGAGCCCCCGTGCCCCTGTAGATGCGCCCTTGCATTCACGCCGTATCCATAAAATCCAATCTTGAGATTTAAAAAAAGTCGTCCGATAGATTCATTCGTCGCTTCCGAATATCTCAAAGATGGAAAGAAATTAATATTATGGCCGACTAACAGCGGCGTACAGCTGTGGAATATTGTTAAATGATATATTGGAAAGTCTGATTGACGAATGGGGCTGTTTAGTGTCTAGGGTCTGCGAAGGGGTACGCCCCTGTGTAGAGGCTCGTTGCTTGGAGATGATTTGAAGCATTCGTTTGACCTTTCCGTGACCTCGATCAGCTGACGAAAACCGGGTTTCCTGTCTACAGTCATCGAAACTGATTTTGTGTCGTGAGAAATTGACCTTTAACCCGGCGCATCAATTCGCGAGCTTTGAAACTTACTAGCTAAAAAGAACAAGGAATGAATGAGCGAATGAGTGAGTGAATGATTGAGTGAATGTTAAATTGTAATTTTAAAGCGGTAAGTAAGATGATAGGCCTAGACGCTAAAGATTTATTGGAGTCTCTATCTATGCAGAAAAATGCTTAGCTTCTATGAGGCGCCAAAGCATTTTGTGTTCTTGGGACTGATTTCTGAATAAATTGATTGTGACAGCGCGGAGAAAGACGCTTGGAAGGGTAGGAAAATTTAGGAAATTTAAAAAACCGCCACTTTCTAAAATTTGTACCACAAATAATTATTCACAAATCAGGTCCCAGAACATAGAATGCTTTGGCGCCTCATAAAGGCTAAGTACGTTTTAACGATGATCTTACTTACTTGTTCGAATGCATGGTATTTTGGCCCATCCGTATAATTACATACGCAAAAAAGACACATTTTCACCTCTCCCCCCCCCATTGCACATCGTACATTTTAGGACCCCTCCCTTATGGGTACGTACAAATTAGCCACCCCACACACCCTGGTGAAAAAAATGTTTAGCCATAGCCTCCTAGTAAATCCCAACACCCTCCCATGGACATAATCCCACCGGACATTATCTCCCCGGACATTATCCCCCGGACATATTCCCCCCAGCAAAAAAGTAATAGATCTTAATTTTAAACGGTACTTATCGGTTATCTGATGCCATGGCTGCCGTCAGTATCGTTTAGGGTTAGTGTTTAGTGTCTGGTTTATGGTTTGGGTAATGATTATAGTCAAAGTCCATAGAGAAAACAATCGGGGGATTATGCCCGGCTGTCATTTGAAAGGGTGTACCGGGGGAGATAATGTCCAGAGGGAGAATGTCCTACAATCCCTCAATGCATACGTACTAGACTATACTGTATGGATGGACCACTTTATAGCAGAGCAGTGGCGGCTCCACCGGGGGGCCAGGGGGCCCGTGCCTCCCCCTATTGAGTGCCTCCCCGCCCATTGGCCCTCCCAGTTGGGACCCTATACTTAATGCTACATACATTAAACAACAAATGGTTGCCCCCATGATTAGAAGTTGCCACCCCAACGCCCCACTTGCCAAATCCTAGAGCCGCCACTGTATCACAGGCCATGTTATTATCAACGCAACCGGACTTAATTAAATGTTTCAATGCTTCGACGCCGAGCACACATTATCTGCAATGGCTGCCTTTGGCAAAGCAGCGTATTGCCGACGACGAATTTTTATAATAGAGATCCATTAACTACTTTGGTTGGCTATTAATCGATATCCATCTGTAGCCACTGGTTACAAACGCCGCTGCCTGTAAACGATCTACCGAAAACTGCACCTTTATATCGCGCCATTGCTATCACCAGAATTTACACTTTAATGCACCTTTAGAAAATATGTTTTCCGTGTTTTGGTTCGAATATGCACAGTAATAGCCTAACGCCAGGTATTATAATCCAGGGTGGCCCGGTAAAAGCGTTACCAGTTACCACCCTGTTTCATTGTGAATATCTTGACCACCTCTGGGTTAAAGTGCATGATAATTTAGAGTACTTCTGCGGTATTATATTAGGTTTACGAATGCGGCATTTTTAGTTTTTCTTTCAAATTCCAAAGTGGAGCGGCGCCACCTAGCGAAAATACACGGTAGGTTAGGACATGTACATCAACACTATGAAATACGCGTATCAATATGTTAAATTTGCATAATTCTGTATTCTTGAAATTTTTAAATATTTCTAATTCTGTATTATTAAAGCACTTGGCATTGTACTCTGGTCTTGCTCCATCACTGACATTTCGCATAATATATTGAGCTCAATCATACACGTACATATGCATGCATATATATATATATATATATATATATATATATATATATATATATATATATATATATATATATATATAAGATATGCGTACATTTTATACGAAAGACATATTTTCAAAACATTGGAGAGACGGATCCATAGATAAATATAGAAACTGCGAAAATATTATTGTTGTTATAAATGGGTTGGAGTGATAATTAGAGAGAATCAACACAACGGTAGGTTACGTTGACTACAACAACTCAGAGTCGTAGCTAGTGGTGGGGGGGGGGTGCGGGAGGCAAACTGCCCCGGGCGCCGTCCTGGGTGGGTGGGTAGGTGGGTGGGTGAGGGGCGCCAGAAACCATGGTTGATTTTATTCACGACTGGAGTTTTAACAAGTCAAACGCCTCACGTTGAAAGTATCGCCCCTGTGACAAACAAAAAGGTCATCAATCGCTTTCTGCACTACTTTACTCTTCCAGGACTTTACTCTACCAGGACTTTACTCTACCAGGACTTTACTCTACCAGGACTTTACTCTACCAGGACTTTACTCTGCCAGGACTTTACCAGGACTTTACTTTACCAGGACTTTACTCTACCAGGACGTTACTCTACCAGGACTTTACTCTACCAGCGTTATGAAAAGTCTGATAAACAAAAAGGTCATCACCAGTCTTTAGACGGTTAGGGGCGAAAAATTGATGCGTTGCCCCGGGCGCCGAATATTTTGGCTACGGTTCTGAAACGCCGACGACGATGGAGAAGAAATAGAAGAAGAGGAAGAAGTAGAAGAAGAGGAAGAAGTAGGCCTACAAAAAGAGGAAGATGTACAAGAAGAGGAAAAAGTTGAAGAAGAGAAGAAGGTGATGATGGTGATGATTATGATGATGATGATGATGATGATGATGAGGATGAAGGTGATGATGATGATTCCCGGCTGAGTGCTACACTTCGGCTACAGCAATTTCAACGGTAGATTATACGCGCCAATGAATAAGCAGCCACTGCGCCCGGGCGCCTGATCGAAAGCGCTATAGAAATTACCGAGATTTTACTTACTTACTTGCTTACTTACTTGCATCAGACTCGCGTGACAGTAATAGGAAGGCGAGATGAAAGAGGAGAGTCCGTACTCCGCAGGAGTCGTGATGTTGAAGCGAAGCACGCCAATGAGTAGAGGTCCAATCTCTCTCTTGTGTGTGTCAGGTGCAGGCAGTCATCAAGTCCATTCTGTCTGTCTCGCTGTCTGTCTGTCTGTTTCTATATCTGTCTGCCTCTCTGCCTCTGTATCTTTGTCTGCCTCTGTCTATGTCTGTCTCTGTCTATGTATGTATGTCTTTCTGCCTCTCTATGTCTTTGTCTCTGCTTCTGGCTCTGTCTAATAGTCCATCTCTGTCTGCCTGTCTCTGTCTCTGCCTCTGCATCTGTCTGTCTCTCTGTCTCTGCCTATGTCTCTGTCTGTGTGTATGTCTGTATGTCTCTCTCTCTCACTGCTTTAATGAACCCCATTGGAATTTGTCTCCTCCTTTTAAGTTCCGTTGCGAAGTCGTTCAATTTATGCCTTTTATTATTCAGCCTCTTTATGCGTTTTCCTTTCATTCGCTGCACTTCAACGGCTGAGACGGCGGCGGCGGCCAACGACGCCCGTCCCGTCCCTCGACCGCCACCTCCGCCGCCGCCGCCGCCGGCGTCTGTTCTCCTTGGCGTCGACGGTCCCCCGCGAAGGGCGCCGCATGTCATCGGTCATCGAGTCCAGGAGAGAATTCGCTGGGTTTTCTTTGCGCCGAGCGAAGCCATCTGTGGGAAAGCGTCGACTTGTTCCCTTCGGAACCAGAGACAGACAGACAAACAAACAGACAGAGACAGACACACGTACACCGAGAATGACACACACACAGAGAGAGAGAGAGAGAGAGAGAGAGAGAGAGAGAGAGAGACACAAAGAAAATGAGAGAGAGAACGGTATAGACATAGAGAAATAAAGACACAAAGAGAATGATAGAGAGACACAAAAAGAGACACACGCACAGAAAATGAGAAGGAGAGACAAACAGACACAGACACAGACACAGGCACAGAAAAAGAGAGAGACAGGCATACAGACACAGACAGACAGAGAAACAGAGAGATGGACAGAGACAGAGACACGGAAAGAGACGGACAGAGACAGACAGACAGAGGGAAATCGATTATAATCTAAGGTATCCGTACCTCACTCCCACCCAATCCCAACCCCTCTTTGCTTTGATTTGCTCGTCAGTAAACGTACTCAAAATAGTATTCTTAATGAAATTAATTAATTAATTAATTAATGTGAATAATGGCTTTCCCCCTCTACCCCTCTTCCAGTGTCGCCCTGGGCCGACCGCCCCTACGCCCACTTAGGAACAGCAATGACACTATAAAAATGATAGCGCTTGCAGTGCTGAATGCAATAATAGAATCCTATGTGTACTGATATTTATGGGCAGAAATGGAGAAAAGCGGATCTGTAGCAACGGGTCAGAAATAGAAGGAAATTCGCCGCTGGGAAGTGAATGTATCGTGGTTGGGTGCAGGTGGCACCAGAGATGTCCATGGGTTGGGCTAAACCATGGGTTGGGTTGGGTTGGGTTGGGTTGGGTCAGACTTTTCCATATTAATGGTGGTTGGGTTGGGCTGGGTCAGAAAATAAATAATGTCTTAAGAAACTGTAATGTAATACAGTGGGTTAGGTTGGGTTAAGTAAACCTATTATCAGCATGGGTTGGATTGGGTTGGGTTGGAGATTTGATGGGTTGGGTTGGATTGGGTTCTAAAAAATAAACCCATGGACATCTCTGGGTGGCACATCAGGACTTGCTTATGTTGGGAGAGAATAGCGCAGGAACAGAGCTTAGAGGAGGTCGAAATGATGTGTCATGAAACCGAAGATTCTGTTATTTTGTACTGATGAAAAAAATTGAATGTAATCTGTTAGTTTTCCTACTGGATATCTTTACACTGGGAATAAAACAACCGATGACAAGAGACGAATGAAAGGGAGACGAAGATATATATATATATATATATATATATATATATATATATATATATATATAGAGAGAGAGAGAGAGAGAGAGAGAGAGAGAGAGAGAGAGAGAGAGAGAGAGATAATAAAGAAAGGTGAGAGATGGGGGAGGTGACAAGAGAGAAGAAAAAGAGAGAGAATTAGAAAGAGTGAAATGAGAAATGAGAAAGAGAAAGAACGAGAAAGATAGAGAAATAAAAAGCGAGAGAGAGAGGGATACAGAAGATGAGAGTGGGATAGAGGGAGGGAGATGACAAGAGAGAGAGAAAGAAGAAGAGAGAGAAAGACGAAGAGAAGGGAGAGAAAAGGGATAAAGAAGGTGAGAGCTGGAGAGAAGGAGGGAGATGAAAATTACAAGAGAAGAAAGTGTGTGAGAGAGAAAGAGAGAGAGAGAGAGAAAGAGAGAGAGAAAGAGAGAGAGAAAGAGAGAGAGGTGCAGAAGTCTGGGAATCAGTCTGCCACTTGAATTTTTGCATGCAATGAAATTTATATAATTATATATATATATATTTATATATACTTACAGTTTATATAGCGCCTATTTAAAGGAATGATCATCGAAAATTCTCTCTATCAGTCTTTGTCAGTATTTTTCTAATTATCTTCTATGATTACTGTAAAGTGCTTCGCGAATGAGACCGAAACCTCAGATAATCGTCTATGGTTGTTTTGGTCTCAGCTCGAGATACTGTGTCACGAAGTACAGTAGTTGAAGCTGTCTTCGAAATACAGTAGAACTTCGTTATAACGAACCTTCTTGTTCCTGAAGCGAGGTTTCGAGTCAGTTGGTCCTATCCTTTGGAATGCTCTTGACGCCAGTATGCGTCGCTTAGCAACTCCTAATTCTATGGCCCTCTTTTTGAAACGACTTAAAACTTATCTCTTTGTCAATATGCAGTAATTTGCTGTGGGAGAGCTTCTGAGTGATTTTTCAGAAGAGGCGCTATACAAATATTTTGTTACATTCCATTACATTATAACGTCTTTAGCGAGTCTGTAGAATTCAGTACGTTATAACCGAGGTACGTTATATCCAATGCCATCCAATACGGTAGCGTACCAGCAGGGGACCGTACATTGCGGTAAGTTGTAGTCGATTAGGCCTCTGCGTTATAACCGAGTCCGTTATAACGAAGTCCCAGCGTAACTGGATTGACTAGAAACGTGTTTTTTATAACTTTTCATAGGAAAATAACAGTTACAGTCGAAATCTGGACACCTCTAAGTGTCTTCTCGCATTCCGAATTCTACTGTCTTCCAGTGTTTATTCTAGCCCCCTTGACATTGGGGGAGATTTTGAAATGTTTGGGGGGACAAGGTTTGAGTTTCCACACGTTTGGGGGAGAAATTTCCATTCCCCCAGCCAACATCTAAAAAAATTGGGGGGGAATTTTCAAACTTGGAGGGGGGAAATCCCCCCCTAAGAAGGCCTAGAATAAACACTGGCTGTCTTCTGTTCTGTCTTGGCAGGCAAGTTCCAAGACTAATAGTCGCTCTAGAGAGGAATCTCTATACATCGGGATCGCCATCTTAGACCTTCTCTTGACCGATTTGGTGCGCGGTGGAGCAGTGGTTAGCGCACCGGTCTGCCAATCTGCCAATCCGTGGTTCAAATCCCGGCCGCGGCAGAAACTTTTCGGCTGTTTCTGCCCCAAGCGCCCCCAGTCGACTCAGCGGTGAATGAGTACATCGGGTATTAACTCGATGGAAGGAAGGAAAGGTGGCGAGGGAGAGGCTGGCAATCCGCCCTCATTCAGCCGTTGCTATGCAAAACTGAAGGCGCTAACCCTTCGGTTCTCCGTACGGGCGCTGAGCCTATGGAGTGTACCGTTACCTTGGCCGATTGTCAAAATGAAGATCAAGACATTCGCTGAATCAATGACGTCAAGGAAACGACAATGGACGCTGATGAGTAAACCGTTTCGTGTCAATTGGAGCGCAGAGAGTTCAAATCGATTCGCAATTCAACAATATTCTGGACAAAGAAATTGGCAACAGTAGGAGACGAGAGAGGACGAGAGAGAGAGGACGAGAGAGGACGAGAGAGGACGAGAGAGGACGAGAGAGAGAGGACGAGAGAGGACGAGAGAGAGAGGACGAGAGAAGACGAGAGAGAGAGGACGAGAGAGGACGAGAGAGAGAGGACGAGAGAGGACGAGAGAGGACGAGAGAGAGAGGACGAGAGAGGACGAGAGAGAGAGGACGAGTGAGAGAGGACGAGAGAGGACGAGAGAGAGAGGACGAGAGAGAGAGGACGAGAAAGGACGAGAGAGAGAGGACGAGAGAGGACGAGAGAGAGGACGAGAGAGGACGAGAGAGAGAGACGAGAGAGGACGAGAGAGAGAGGACGAGAGAGGACGAGAGAGAGGACGAGAGAGAGAGAGGACGAAAGAGGACGAGAGAGAGAGGACGAGAGAGGACGAGAGGACGAGAGAGGACGAGAGGACGAGAGGACGAGAGAGGACGAGAGAGGACGAGAGAGAGAGGACGAGAGAGAGAGGACGAGAGAGGACGAGAGAGAGAGGACGAGAGAGGACGAGAGAGAGGACGAGAGAGAGGACGAGAGAGGACGAGAGAGAGAGAGGACGAGAGAGGACGAGAGAGAGAGGACGAGAGAGGACGAGAGAGAGGACGAGAGAGAGAGGACGAGAGAGAGAGGACGAGAGAGGACGAGAGAGAGAGGACGAGAGAGGACGAGAGAGAGAGGACGAGAGAGGACGAGAGAGAGAGGACGAGAGAGGACGAGAGAGAGAGGACGAGAGAGGACGAGAGAGAGAGGACGAGAGAGGACGAGAGAGAGAGGACGAGAGAGAGGACGAGAGAGGACGAGAGAGGACGAGAGAGAGAGGACGAGAGAGAGGACGAGAGAGGACGAGAGAGAGGACGAGAGAGGACGAGAGAGAGGACGAGAGAGGACGAGAGAGGACGAGAGAGAGGACGAGAGAGGACGAGAGAGAGAGAGAGAAAGCTATAGATATGCAAAAATTCAGAGGAGTTTGAAACGAATTAAAACCACATTTTCTTGTGTCCCCATCTTTAATGCGTCAAATCATTCCGGGATTGTCAATATATTCCATCTCAATTTTCGTCTACAGCGTTCGAAATGCTACAAAATGGTGAGCCCGTGGAAGGACTATTGTTACAACTGGCTATATATAAAAATTCGGAGGAGTGATGAAACGAATTTAAACTACATTTTCGTTTGCTTCCATCTTCATTTTGTCAAATCGTTCTAGAATTGTCAATATATTCTGTCGCAATTTTGTTCTAGGGAGTTTGAAATGCCACAAAAGGGCGAGCCATTTCAAACCACACGATATGTCTTTAAATGTCCATACACATGTCTTTTTACAAATCTATTCTTCGTCAAATGGTGAAAATACATACGTGTACTTTTATTCAATATATGCAGCCATATACTCACCTAGCATACTTGCGTTAGTTAGCAAAGCCCTCGGTAAATTTGAGAGTAGCTTTGGCTGCAGGTTTAAGACCAGACATTGTTAAACTAGTGAAAATTAAGCAATGTCACGTCTCATCAGCTTCCCCATCTACATCGGCCATCATCTAACTTTATATGTTTTCAAGTTGATCTTCAGTTCTTCGCCATTAACAGAGTTTGAAATGTAACTGCTTCTGTTAGGCATGACTAGAATACGGTTTGTCATACATAGTTACAACAATAGGTTGTAATCAAATCAGTGTAAATAATGTAATGAGTATATGGCCATTTAATGTTTTCGTCATTTTACTTCAGATTTTTAGATAGCTCAGATTTTGGAATATAATATTGACAAGCATTTATGCATTTGGCCCGCGAGGACAAGGCAGAGATGGACATGGGTCCATTTTTTAGAACCCAACCCAACCCGACCCATCAAATCTCCAACCCAACCCAACCCAACCCATTCCGGCAATTGCAAGTATTCACCCAACCCAACCCAACCCACCCAAGCTTCAAGTAAACATATTCAGCAAATTTATTGCTAAGCAACAATTTGTAAATTACTGCATACAAATCATTTTAAAAAATTACCTCTCATATGTCGCTGTAGGGCAGCGGTTCTCAACCTTTATAGTACCGCGACCCTTTTAATTCAATTCCCCATGATGTGGCGACCCCCCCCCCAACGGTCAAATTAGTTTCGTTCACAATGTAAACTGCTAAAAATAATAATGCTACGACAATCAAAATGTTCGAAATCGTTATTATTTAATTGTCTCCATATCTAGCCTCGAATGACAATTATAGTAAAACAACTAGTACGTCGTAACTACCACTGAGGAAATTTTGTACAATAACAAGAAAAGAGACAACTACATATTTCTGATGGTCTCGGGCGACCCCTGGCAAATCGTCATTCGACCCCCGTGGGGGTCGCGACCCACAGGTTGAGAACCGCTGCTGTAGGGCCTATGTTTTCCGCCATTATAATTATCATTGGCGTGCAGAGGAAGGTTGACGTCCGTGTTATAATTTGTACTTATACTATCTAAAATTCAGCTTCAAATGTTGAAAGACTAACGAATAAGGAACCATAGAGCCATTATAGCATTTGCTTAGCAAGTTCGCACGCACTCCCACGCAGTAGCTCATAAATGTTATTGGAGTCAATAAGGGGATTAAGATGGATTTACAGTGGATGGTTCAAAGAAAGTTACTATATAATAACCTTCTTTCATCAATTTCGACTCTCGATTCCAATGTCTTGAATTATTTACTTCCACCGGTCTTGTGCAAATATCTCGTGGCTGCGGATCAACATCTACCTATAGGCATATGACGCTGCACAATATCGAGAAAGCAACGGCCTCAACGGCGAGGGGGTTTTATGCATCAAAGGAGGTATATAGACTTATGCCTTTAATGCTTTATTATATAGGAACAACTGTGTTTGGATCAATAGAACCAGGGCTTCAAGACAGCCCTGAATATAACCCCCCCCCGCCAATCGCTTATTAACTAATAGCCGTCATAAGCCAGTATTGCCAGCGACAGTTCGGCGGAAATTTGTTACGTGAAAATGCGGAAAACGATAACCATTTTTATAACCAATACAGTATATGGAGTGTGCACTGTGCCACGTGCAAATCAGCGTTTTGCAACCCAACCCAACCCAACCCACCACAACTGCCTAAATTTATGACCCAACCCAATCCAACCCAACCCAACCCAACCCAACCCATGGGTTAACCCAACCCATGTCCATCTCTGGGACAAGGAAGACATGTCATTTGGTCCTCCGCCAAAAAAGTCTTGACGCCCCTGTACTAGAGGAATTATATCTTTGGCCTAGAGAAACAATGACTGGGGGGAATGCAACAACGCAGTGCATCGCAAGATCTTTTAACTAAAAGCAGAGACACGAAATCTCTAGCTCCTTTTGTGGCTTCTCCTTATTCTTCACCTTCTCCTCCTGACCTTCCTTCTTCTTCTCCTCCTCATTCCCCTCCTTCTCCTTCTCCTCATCCTTCTCCTCTTTCTCCTCCTTCTCCTCCTCCTTCTCCTTCCCCTCCTTCCTCTCCTTCTCCTTCTCCTCCTTCCCCTACCCTTCCTTCTTCTCCTTCTCCTCCTTCACCTCCTTCTCCCATTTCTCCTCCTCTTTCTCCTCCTCCTTCTCCTCATTCCTTCCCTCCTCCTCCTTCCCCTTCTTTAACTCCTTCCCCTCCTTCTCCTTCTCCTCCTTGCTCTTCTCCTTCTCCTCCTTGCTCTTCTCCTTCTCCTCCTTGCTCTTCTCCTTCTCGTCCTTCTACTCCTTCTCCTCCTTCTCCGTCTCCTCCTTCACCTCCTTCTCCGTCTCCTCCTCCTTCTCCTCCTCCTTCTTCTCGTTTCCCTCCTTCTCCCTTTATTTTTATCGGGACGGAGAGATCGATGAATACGGTAAACACAGTCAGACGATTCGAGCGAACAAAAAAGCACAGAAACTCAAACGCTCTTCTGCTGTGGGGTCTCTGCAATCGAAGCAGTCGGCGTTTTCCATCTTCCGCAAGGAATTCATCTGGCAAACATTTACATCTGACGTCGACTTCGGCTTCACCACCTTCGTATTTATCCTCGACTTTTAGCAGCTTCGTTTTCAACTACGTCGTCTTCGTCGTCATCATCATCATCATCATCGTCAACGGTAGCATCATCATCATCATCGTCATCGTCGTCGTCGTCATCGTTGCCGTCATCTCTATTGAAATCTTCGTCTTCGTTATCACCGCCTTCTTGACCGCGTTTGCTTGCCAACGGCTAGGCGACAAAGAGGATGTTTACGATGATTTCCATTCGAATGTTCTGTCTTAGCCTCTTAGGGTTTCGCTAACAAAAGAATAATGATTAAATTCAAGTACTAACTGAATTAAAACTTTGTTGGGTTGGGTGGGGTGGGTTCGGTTGGGTCAAGTAACCATATTGCTTTCGTGGAACGGGTTGGGTCTGCATCATGATGGGTTGAGTTGGGTTTTTAAAACATGCAGCCATGACCATGTTGGCAATCACTCGCGGCAATTTAAAGCACGAACAGTGGCGTAGCAATATAATCTCGGGGGGGGGCCTTGGCGAAAAACGGGCAGGGGGCCCTTTCCAGAGACGATCTGACAAGTTTGCGAAAATGTTGACGACCTTTTTTTGCTTGTCGGTCTTTCGGTCTGATAACTTTACAACTTTGCGAGAGAAAAATTTTTTGGCTCGGGTCGGGGGCCTTTTACAGGTCAGGGGCCCTTGGCATTTGGCCAGCTTGTCCATATGGCTGCTACGCCTCTGAGCACGAGATGAGCGTCTATTCTGTCCCCCATCCTGTATCGTACCTGCAAATCTATGGTCCAATAACTGCATAGCTAATGGCGTTAAAAGCATCAACACGTATTGTCCTCGTGTTGAAATTTTCGGCATTCCTCCTGCATGCCATCCCTCATAACATTCCTTTCGCCGGTGTTTTATACAGGCATGTTAGGGGGAGATCCCCCCAAGCCTCAATATCCCCCCAATCCCAGCACTTACACAAATGTTGCATTGGACTGTGTTTTCCTATACAGCTAAGTCAATTCCCTCCCTAAAAGCTTCAATTCCCCTACCCCCCCCAAAGACCTGGAGTCTGGATAAAACACTGCCTTTTGTGTTATTCGTAAGACTTCCACTGCTGTTGACATTTGAACATCTGTTTTAACTTAACTTGTCTTAGCATGATCTAAAGTGGCTTAGAAGGCATTACTGCCTGTGTTGAAAGCCACTAGGGGCACTAACGGGGCTTGAACCCGCTCCGTCAGCCTGACGCTCCAGCACATAACCCACTCTGCCATCTTCACTCATCTTGTTAGCTATTCAGCTGTACTGAATCTACTGTCCTGATGGGTATATTGAATTTATTGCCTATAATTAATCAGAAGCTTCACTGTCAAGCCTTCTTTGACTAGTGGTTCATATATAGTAGCAAGTATTTCGATTGTAGTCTTTGCAGGTTTCTTCTGCTACGTGATGAGATTGCTCAAATTTTTAGGAAACGTAGAAGTTTTGCAAAGGAATTTCTCTCTAAACTTGTTTCTATACTAAACGTCACCATCATCATCATCAACATCATCATCATTATCATTATCATCATCGTCGTCATCATCATCATCATCATCATCATCGTCGTCGTCATCATCATCATCATCATCATCATCGTCGTCACCGAAACTTGTTTCCATACCGCCGTGTTCATCATTTATTAACGTGAACGATCGTCATCCCCTTTTGGGAATTAACTGACAGAAGATAAACCTTTAGCAGCACGTGACTAATCACGTGACAAATAAAAGCAACCACGTTGTCCGCCCGTCGAGAGCAAGGCGAAAGCAACGCACGAGATCACGAACCAGGACTTTGAGGGTCTTTCCAGCCTCCCCCCTCCCCCACTAAATTCAGAGATCAACGTTACTGATGACGACAATCGAACGTGCAATGAGCGCCACTTTAAAGCATGACGTCATTGACAGGACTGATGACGCACTAACGTGTGCTCGGGATCCCATAAGCTGCCCCGGGGGCAGTGGTGGTTCCGCGTTGGGGATGAGTGGGGGATGCATCCCCCCCTCCGGACTTCGTTTATCGCTTTTTGCCTTGTCAAACCTATTTTTGGGTAAACGCAGGGCGCGATTTGCGAGGGGGAATGGGGGAATCTCCCCCCACTGCCAAACTGCATCCCCCTACTGCTACATCCCCCACCACTACATCCCCCCACTGCTACATTTCCCAACAACTACATCCCACAAGCTCAACATATCCCCCCCCACTGCTCCAGGTCACAAATCGCACACTGGGTAAAGGTCTAGTAAAACTACTGGGAAAAAACAGCTAATGACCTTTTTTGCTTGTCAATCTATTTTTCGGTAAAATGTGGTAAATTTTTTAGTAAAATTGGCGGGGAAAATTCCCTTTTGTCAGCCGTTTTCGACAACGTTTAATGATTTTTTCGGTTTTCTTTTCACCCCCTCCCCCCAACTTTCTATGAATTAATTTCATCCCCCTCCAAGAAATCCTGGAACCGCAAGTGCCCCGGGGTGCCGGGGGTCCGTTGCTCCTCCCTGATTTTTGGGGGAAACATGCATACTGCATGGGTATTTTTTAAAATACTGCCTGCCTTGCAGTCGAAAGTATCGCCCCTCGTGGAAAACAACGAAATGTCGGTCATTGGTATCGGCCTAACCAGAGGTGGAAATCTAGAGGCAGGAATCAACTCCCGATTAGGCAAACGCAGAGAATTATTGCATGCGAAGACTCAAAAGCATCTGGAAAAATTAACAGCATAAGCCAATGAACCAAGGAAAGAGTGAAGGAGGCATGGACGTCCACAGAAATCTTTCAAGGGGGTGTGGGGGGGTGCAAAACAGGGTCATGTGACGAAAGAAACAAAAAATACGGTACACGATTGTCAAGATCTATTGGACTATTATTATAAATTATTTAGCGCTAAAAAGTTCGTCGGGCTCTGATATGAATTCATATTTTAAATTAGTACTATAGGTTACTTTTTTAGTAATTTAGTAATTCTTAGTAATTTTTCTTAGTAATTTCTTAGTAATTTCTTAGTAATTGTGTACTTTTTATTATATAACTTCACAATTTTTTTAGGGGTGCAGGGGCCAACCATTTGTTGTTTAATGTATGTAGCATTAAGTATAGGGTCCCAACTGGGGGGGACCACTGGGGGAGCCAGGCACTCAATAGGGGGGCACGTGCCCTCTGGCCCCCCGGTGGAGCCGCCACTGCCCTCACCCCCCCGACAGAGCTTATTTTTTTGCTTGTCAGCGTTTTCAAGGCAAACCGCGCGTCTGATCCGCTATCCTTGTGCGCAAATCAGAGCTGATGGACTCATTTCACTTCTCAGCCTTTTTCAAAAAAGTTTTATCCACAACATTTACCTGACAAAAGCAACTGCCAATGAACCTTTCTACCTTTTTTCGCCTGCCACCAACCTTGTTCGGAATATCCTTGCATCCCTAACCAACTTCCTAGAAATTCATTGCACCCCCTCGCCAAGAATTCTTGGAACCGCCACTGTATAGACAGAAGACCTAAAATAATGGACTGGAATGAAACTAACACCAGCTGTAAAAGCAACAGAAGACAGAAAATTCGAAATCAAATGTACAGAAGTATCGCATTTCAGTTTTTAATTGACATCGTTCTCTGTTCTTAAAGTGGTGGTCCGCGGACCACTGGTGATCCGCAGAGTACTGATCGGCGGTCCGCGAAAGAACCAGAAATAAATCTAGATTATTAATCAAGGCTTTTTGTGTTTTTTCTTCTACTTTTACTTGGCGTTTTCATTGTGTTACGGGTGTGATCTGCTTACTTACTTTATACACGTAGATTAGTAGTCTTTGGGTTATGGTCTTGCTCTTCCGTTGATGTTTTGACTGATATGTCATTAAAGAATATACAGTAAAGTTTTCCCATACTCAATTCTGAGCGTTGGGGCCGGCGCTGATCTCCGGTCTCTTAATAGGCATACAGCGACGCGGGTGGCACACACCATTAACCTAGAGTAGGTTGCCAGTCAAACGTCTAGGCCCGCGCTTTACTTCGCAACGAACGCTGCTCCTCAATTTGATGTTAAAACCGCCCTCTAGCGAGTAAGGCTGAGTCGACCTTAGGGGCTCCTACGGGGAGTTGAACCCGTTCCGTCAGCGCGCCTGCCCAGCGTGTAACCACTTCTGCTATCTTCCCGCCCAGAATATAAAGAATTTTTTAAAATAAAAAATCAACCCAATTCTCATTTATAGTACAACATCGTCCCTGACCCCACCATGGAAAAATTTCTGTGGGCGCCCCTGTCAAAAGATGAACCTATATAAGTAAGTAAGTAAGTTAGCAAGTAAGTAAGTAAACACGAAATTTCCCTATACGCTTCACAATTAATTAATATTCCGGTGTGTTGTGTTGTTCTCGTAGAATCTCCTCCTTAAAAACACTTACAAAAAATACTCGTAATAATCGAGGAGATGTTATTGACCGCCGACAGCGAATCTCGCCTTGGCCTTGCCCGTCGTGTTTTTCGCTTCCGAGCGTCGGTCGTCGCAGGAAGACCAACATCTGTAAGACCTTGTAACAGACGGAAGAACGGGGGGGGGGAGGTGGAAGGGCGGAGGGGATAGAAGGCAGTCGGCTGAGCTTGCGGCTGCTTGGTCTACTTAGAACGTAAAGGACGTGACCGATAACGCGTATATACGTTCGTTGTTTTCCAGTTTTGACGCCCACTCAGTTGAATACGAATGAGTAAAGAGTCGCCTCTGCCGTCCAACAATATTGCGCTATAGAATTAATGGACCCAGAGTTCGAAACAACTGAATGTATAAGTGATTGATTAGGCGCAGCAATCAATTTCAATCAAACAGAGTTACGTGTCTATTCATCCGCACGATGTCTTTAACAGCCATAGTAGTAGTAGTAGTAGTAGTAGTAGTAGTAGTAGTAGTAGTAGTAGTAGTAGTAGTAGTAGTAGTAGTAGTAGTAGTAGTAGTAGTAGTAGTAGTAGTAGCAATAATAATAATAATAATAATAATAATAATAATAATAATAATAATAATAATAATAATTCAGACCCATCGTCCAACCCAATAGGGAAAGACGGAAGGAAAGAAAGAAGAAAATAATAATAATAATAATAATAATAATAATAATAATAATAATAATAATAATAATAATAACGCGCAGCCGAAAGAAAAATGGATAAATATTAGCAACTGTCTGGCTCGTATTGCTTTGTCCCTATGGTTCTAGAGACAACGGGGTCAATCAAGGAAGAAAGTCTCCAATTCTTAAAGGAAATCAGCAGCAGTGTTTTACACAGGCCTGTTAGGAGGGGAGATTCTCCCCCCGAAAAAACCCTCAAAATTCCCCTCCCCAAAAAAAGCCCAGCACTTACTGTACACAAATTTTGCATTGAACTGTCTTTTCCCTCCAACCAAGTCGATTCCCCCAAGCCTCAATTTCTCCCCAAAAGGCCTGGAGTCTGGATAAAACGCTGATCAGCAGTATTTTAACACGACAATCTGGAGATGAAAGAGAGACATTCTTTCTCCTACAGCGAATATATATATCAGTGACACTCAGAGATTTAACGCAGTCGCCTTCCGGTAATAATAATAGGGGGCTGTCCATTAATTACGTCAACAATTTTTGGGCAATTTTTGACCCCCTCCCTTGTCAATCAACGACTGTCAACTTTCAGTGACCCCCTATAATAATGTCGGAAACTTGTAACCCCCTCCCCCGTAATATCAATGACGGCACCCATGAGAAGTTTAGAAGGTGATTATTTCTTGCGGTGATGAGACCTTTTCCCCCTTTTTATCCCCCCTTTTTTTGCTCATCAAGTGCCAAAATGAGGTGGTGATTACCTTTTCTGCCCTGTCAGGCTTTTTTCCATTTGCAATAAATTTATAAAAAGCCATGAAATTTCCTATTTTTGATTATGTGTAAAAAATGAAATTGTTGACGTCAACTTCTCTTGAACCTCTCTTCCCTGTCAACAACTGTCAAACTTTTCAAACCCTCCTCCAATTTTGTTGACATAATTAATGGACAGCTCTGATAATAATGATACTACTACTACTACTACTACTACTACTACTACTACTACTACTACTACTACTACTACTAATAATAATAATAATAATAATAATAATAATAATAATAATAATAATAACGTGATTTTCGAGTGGTTTAGGAAGCTAGGTTTACCAGTGTGAACTTGTCAAGCCTACTATAATTACTCTCAACATATAATTATCCTGTTCTTCTAGATAACTTGAAACCTTTTAAACCAGCGGCGACGACGGATAGATACACTTTTAAATGGGTGGGGGAGGGGGGTGACAGCCCTTATGCTTCTTTTTGTAATGAAAACGATCGCAATTTATTAATATGTTCGACGATGTACTGAAATTGTGGACCAGAAATCGTTTCTCTCCAGACGAAGACTTACTTCGAACATTGTAAAAATTGTTGCCACTGAAAGCAGGGGCGTAGCGACTGTCGGGGGGGGGGGGTATATCGGTATATATACCCCCAAAATCAGTGGTTTTCACACAGGCTTACTTAGCCTCCTAAACCACTTAAAATCGCATTATTATTATTATTATTATTATTATTAAAATCAGACTATATTAAAAATTTTAATGTGTATTTTAAGATGTGGTTCATAGTTAAGATTTATACCCACCCACCCAAAATATTTATACCCTCCCAAATCAAATTCCTGGCTACGCCCCTGCAAAGAAGGAGAATATAGTAACATACCTACCAGAGGACAAGAGGGCAAAGAATGAGATTACACAGCAAGACCATAATGCGAATGAATGGATGGGTGGGTGAAACATAGTGGTTCTCACACACAGGACAGCTTCTACTGAACCACTCTAAACCCTTTCATTATCATCATTATCTGCTCTTAAAAAATCTCCAACCTTTTTAAAACTTATTCTCCTTTTTTAGCATTACTCATCAGTCAATTGCTGCTCGTTATATTATCTGCAATATTATCTTTGGAAATCATAAAACCGTTTACAGAATGACAGATGCAAGACAGCTGAAATCGAAATTCAAATGCTCCAAGTATACAGGGTGGCGCAAAAAACCGGACTATATTATGTGCAAATCTAAATGTGACTAGTCCGGTTTTTTTGCACCACCCTGTAGAGCGAAATGATGGAGCGATGCGTTCTCAACCACCATTCCATCGCCCAGTGGCGTAGCCACGGGAGGGGGGGTTAAAACCCCCCTTGGCTGCCGTCGAAAAACATTTTTACATGCTTTTCCATACATTTTTCATTTTCGGACGCGATTTCGGGGGTCAAAATCTCCCCTTGGCTGGCTGCCGATTGAAAACATTTCTAAGTGTTATAGAAGATAGAAAAAATAGAAAGAATGCGAAGGTGACGAGTTTTTTGCTTGTCAGCTCCTAAAAAATGGAGAAAGTAAGAAAATTTTTGCAAAGTTTGGTCACGATCGAAACCAACCGCCCCCCTTCCGGAAATTCTGGCTGCGCCACTGCGCGCTTGTATTCGCCCTGGTCGGCTGGACGCCAAAGCCCTTCGTCCGCCGTTCTCAGGTATCAATGTCCAGACGCCGAGACTCAGTGGCGGCTCCACCGGGGGGCCAGGGGGGCCCGTGCCCCCCTATTGAGTGCCTGGCCCCCCAGTACCGCCCCCCCAGTTGGGACCCTATACTTAATGCTACATACATTAAACAACAAATGGTTGGCTCCCATGATTAGAAGTTGCCACCCCAAAGGCCCCCCACTTGCCAAATCCTAGAGCCGCCACTGGCCGAGACAGAGAGAAACCTCATCTGCTGTTTCATGTTTTTGCATTCGTTCGACAGATTCTCGTACGTCTTCTGTTTGGTCAAATCGATGGCTTCGTGCAAATCACAATGCGCCTCTCACAAGTTCTCTCTTTCTCTCTCTGTCTCTGTCTGTCTGTCTGTGTGTGTCTCTCTCTCTATCTTTCTCTTGCTCTCTTTCTCTCTCTCTCTCTCTATCTCTATTTCTCAATCAATATCTATATTCTCTCTATCTCTATCCACCTTTATATCTACTGCTCTCTCTCTCTCTCTCTCCGACATACATACATATCTTTCTCTCTCCCTCTATCTCTAGAACTCTCTCTCTCTCTCCACACACACACACACACACACAAACACACACACACACACACACACACACACACACACATATATATATATATATATATAATATATCAATATATATATACAATATATCAATATATATACGGATATGTACACATAATGTATATACTCTTTGAAGTCTTCAAATTGAATATCTCGATGGCCATGCAAATTTGCAAAAGCCTTTTTTGTTCGTCAAAATCGACGCACAATAATTCGCATGAGTAGCGCCAGAGCGTTTGCTCAAAGCGACCTCGATGACCTCTTCTACGTTTTTTTCTTTCTTTTCATCAGCTGTCTCGGTTTCTCGTTTCTCTTGTTTGCTCTCCTTCCAAGAGCTTTCTATAATCGCAAGTACCTCTCTCTCTCTTTCTTCCTCTCTCTCTCCCTCTCTCTCTCTCTCCCTCTTCCTCTCTCTCTCTCACTCTCTGTCTGTCTGTCTGTCTGTCTCTCTGTCTGTCTGTCTGTCTGTCTCTCTCTCTCTCTCTCTCTCTCTCTCTCTCTCTCTCTCTTCTTTAGCGCGCTCTTTTTCTGTTGTGTATTTTCAGCGCTATTGACTATGGCGCACTCTGGATCTATAGACAGCATCAACTGTATTATGTGACATTCGATTTGAAAGCATGGTTGAGTCAGTTCCCAGGGGTTTAGCAATTCCTGGTTAGTCAGAGGGCTGAGGAAGAGAACTAAGAAGACAAAGAGAGAGACAGAGAGACAGAGAGAGAGACAGAGAGGCAGTGAGCCAGAGAGACGGAGAGATACGACAGCTGGAAAATGCAGAAAGACTACAAACAATCGGAAAATGTAAAATCCTTTTTTTACAGATTCGAGCTTTCAGCTTCAAAGGCCGTTTCGATTGTCACAGCAGCAACGTCTCAAAAACATCACAAAAACGGCACCACAGAAGTCCTCCAGCTGGCCATTCCCCCACCCCCACCACCCACCCCACCCTTCCACCCACCCCGCTCACCAGCAGCGACAGGGTGATCACCTACGACGCGCCCACCCGATACCCGTTGCTGTGGTGACGCCCCCACCCCACCCCCATCGCACTCCACTCCCGCCCCCACGCACTCACCTGCAGCGACAGGGTCACCTTCGACGCGCACACCTGGTACCCGTTGCTATGGTGACGCACGGTCATCGCGAACAGCGAGAACGAGTAGAACACGGTCGATATGAGGGTCAGCGACGTCATCGCTATGATCGCCCTGCGTCGGGTGCAGAGTTTGTGCCTGCGCAGCGGGTGGAAGACGACGATCCACCGTTCGCACGTGAAACTGACCACCGTCCAGGCGGACAGGAAACTGCACACGTACATGCAGTAGTGTATCGTCTGACACCAGCCGTCCTTATGGACGATGTGGATGCCGATCCAGCCGAACCACGTGACGAAGACGAAGATCAGCGAGATGTTGTCGACCATGGCGAGGAACGCCAGGTACAGGCTCGAACTCTGGCGGTAGAGGCGCGGAGTTCCGATGTAGACGAGGAAGGAGACGGTGTTGCCGACGATGCCGACCAGTATGATGACCGGAAGTACGTAGGTATTGAGGATGTTGTTGACCTTGTGGAATTCCAGCTCGAAGTCGCTCAGAGGTTCGTCGTCGGTCCTATTGTTGTTGTGGTTGTTGTTGTGGTTGTTGTTGTTGTTGTCGGTGAAGACGTCATCGTTCGTGGGATTCGAAGCAACGGCGCTTCCGTTGCTTCCGTCTTTCCACGTTCTCCAGCGGAGGTCCGTTTCCGGTGGAAGGAACTTCCGGAATCTCGAATGGTTGAAGTCCGGTCCGAAGTAGCCCTGCTCGAAGGCGGTAAAGGCGTCGTCCATGTTGTTCCGGAGTTAGGAGAGGATGACGACGACGACGACGACGAGGAGAAGAAGAAGAAGAAGAAGAAGAAGAAGAAGAAGAAGAAGAGGGATTCCAGGTGTGGCTCTGATGATGATGATGCGGACGTTTCCCTCTGCAGAATATTACTCGCAAGAAAAGACCAAGAGTCGAGCCTATTGCTATGAGTAGAATCGCCGAATGGTTCCAACCGCATTCATTCTGCTGCTGCTGCTGCTGCTGCTGCCGCTGCGGCTGATGATGATGATGATGCCTGACAGCGCTTTGGTTTTTATTCCGATGTTCGTACTGCGGCGTGTTCGCGCATGCGCGAAGGTCTATTTGTGTGCGTGTGGGTGTGTTAGTGTGTGTGTGTGTGTATGTGCGGTTAGGTGTTTTTCTAACTACCCGAGTTTGGGAACCGGGCAACTGGTCGACAGTCTTTAATCTAGACTCCTGGACTCCGGGGGGGGGGGGACTGACAAAGCCGGAGAGAGGAAGTCAGCTAGGGGTCTGCTGTTAGTTGATGTATTATGCCAAAATTTCCGGGGGTGAATTTGAAATTTCCGGGAGGTAAAAGGACAAATTTCCTCCTCGGAAACGGCCTAGATTAAACCCTGCTGGTCGAGAGCCATCGACAGAGGTGGAAAATTTCTTGTGTTCGACCGTCCAAATTCCATCCACTAAGCGTCGAAATTTCCCCGTTGGAATTGTCAGACATCGGCTGCGTTTCGGAAAATTCGAACAAAATTTATTACAAGATAACCATCCCACACAGGCTTACTTAGCCTCCTAAGCCACTCTAAATCACATTATTATTATTATTATTATTATTATTATTATTATTATTATTATTATTATTGTTGTTGTTGTTGTTGTTGTTTGCTGAAAGTTCCGAGGAAGGCGATTGCGTTAAATCTCTGAAGCGACACTCATATTCGCTGTAGCAGAAAGGATCTCATTGTTATTATTGTTATTATTAATTTATTTTATTATTATACTATGGGAGGAGATCTACCAGATTATATTTAGCTTATAATTTCGTCTTTGTTCTCCTATCATACCTTTATTAACTATTATCTTTGTATTATTATTATTATTATTATTATTATTATTATTATTATTATTTCATGTTATTGTTATTGTTTTCATGAAAGCAGATCTGCTATTCGGACTTGACAGCAGAAGTCTTGCTGTCCTTCGTGTTCTGAGAGCCCTTTACTTTCTTAGGCGCTGCTGTCTGTCTCTTTGTGACCGCTTTCTTTGATGTCTTTAGAGCATTGCTGGGTGGAGCAATTTTATTATTATTAATTATTTTCATTATCATTATTATTATTGAAACGCGAAGCAAGTCTGTTGGAATTAGGGACTGTCCATAAATGACGTCACGCACTTGGGGGGGAGGGGGTTTAAACATTTGTGACAAAGTGTGAAGACGGGGGAAGGGGTTTCGAGAAATGTGACGTCACATAATACTGAATATTGTTATTAATAACGCAATGCTATGTTACCGCAAGGTCGAACGTATTTTAGTTATTATACTTAATTTTTGAAAAAATAATTTGAAAAAGTTTCTGAATATCGCTTCGACTGTGATAATTACAATGAGTATTTTCAAATGAATTCATTGCAATACTCGCTAAATAAGTGCATTGAAACATTAATTTTGACATTAGAAAGAGGGAGGGGTGTTAACGCATTGTGACGTCATGTTTTATGGGGGTCTGACATTTTGTGACGACTTGTGACGAGTGGAGGGTGGGGGTAAAAAAACCTGCCAAAATCGCGTGACGTCATTTATGGACGGCCCCTTACAGACACCAAGGTGGAAAAGAAATAACGACTGACTTTTCTTTTTCTGTCTTTCTCGTTAACAACAACAACACTGACAATTCCAGTTGTCGTATTGCGTCTCGACGTCGTACAGGAGAGACGCCGCGTCTCATGCATACGACATCCGAAGACGGAATCGTGCGTCAATGTGGATTTCCCTCGCGAGACGCCGTTGAATCAACAACCGACCGAAAGCGAAGCTGCAAAAGGAAAGCGCGGAATACTCGAACGTGTTTTCTCGTTTTCTCGACGTTCGTACCAATTTAGACCAAAGTACAGAGAGCTGGAATAATAACTATGCAAAAACCTTGTCTTTTGCTGGTTGCTGATAGGTTGAATTAAAGGCAACAGTGAACCAGTTTATGACCGAATGAATACAGGGTCAACTGCACAATAGAGAAAACGACCTGGTGATTACCTTGACCTTCATTCCGCTATAATACTATTATCTTTTATCTTCAAATCTTAAAATTACTAATATAGTATTTTTTCTTTCTTCTTCTTCTTCTTCTTCTTCTTCTTATTATTATTATTATTATTATTATTATTATTATTATTATTATGTGAAAGTTCCACGGAAGGCGACTGCGTTAAATCTCTGGAGTGTCACAGATATTCGTTGTCGGAGAAATGATGTCTCTCTTCCATCTCAAGTTTGTCGTGTTAAGATCCTGCCGATTTCCTTTAAGAAGTGAAGACTAATATATTCTTCTTCTTCTTCTTCTTCCTCCTCTTCTTCTTCTTCTTATTATTATTATTTTTAATAATAATAATAATAATAATAATAATAATAATATTATTATTATTATTATTACTATTATTATTATTATTATCATCATCATCATCATCATCCCCGATTTCCTTCGTTGATTGGCCCCATTGTCTCCCAAGCCATAGGAAGACAGTTGATGATATTTGTCCCTTTTCCTCTCGGCTGCACGTTCGGCTGCAGCACCTGCGGTTGCTGCTGTCTGATGACAGTAGGAAGCAGCGAATGTGTCTGCGGCTGTAACGTCCCAAATGACGCATCTCTCTGTCCTCCATCCGGTCGTTATCCATCGGATCTCGATAGGCCAGATGGTTCCTTTGACGATGGAAAACCGGCCTTTGTCAGTGAACGACATAAAATATCGTTAAGGGCGGCGTGTCGGGCGATTCGTCCAGGTGCTAGTCGACAGGAGAGACCATGGCGGCCACCTCGTTCAACTGGAGATCCGCAAGGACAGCTACTGTATGTGGCATGCACAGTGTGATCCCATGTCGTAGACCAGTCGCTATGCGCACAGATTCAATTGTCAAGTCTTAGGCCACAGTTGCTGATGGGCAGAGCGAAAAGTCAGTCGCCTGAATGTGGAGATGCAACTGCATTCAATATGGCTCTGTTATTATTATTATTATTTGGTATCATCATCATCATCATCATCATCATCATCATCATCATCACCATCATCACCATCATCATCATCATCATCATCATCATCATCATCATCATCATCATCATCATCATCATCATCATCATCATCATCATCATCATCATCATCATTATTATTGCTATCATCATCATCGTCATTATCACTATTATCAATATTCCTAATTGTAGTAGTATTAGCAATATTAGTAGTATAGTAGTACATGTAGTTGCAGTAGTTGTAGTAATTGCAACAGTGTTAATGCTAGTGTCGTGGTGGTGGTGGTGGTGGTGGTGGTGGTGGTGGTGGTGGTGGTGGTGGTGCAACAGGTGGTGGTGGTGGTGGTGGTGGTGGTGGTGGTGGTGGCAGTGGCAGCAGTGGTGGTGGCAGTGGTGGTGGTGGTGCAGCAGTGGTGCAGGTGGTGGTGGTGGTGGTGGTGCAGGTGGTGCAGCAGCAGCAGCAGCAGGTGGTGGTGCAGCAGCAGCAGCAGTGGTGGTGCAGGTGGTGGTGGTGGTGGTGGTGGTGGTGGTGGCAGCAGTGGTGGTGGTGGTGGTGGTGGTGGTGGTGGTGGTGGCAGTGGCAGTGGTGCAGCAGCAGCAGCAGTGGTGGTGGCAGTGGTGGCAGTGGTGGTGGTGGCAGCAGCAGTGGTGGTGGTGGTGGTGGCAGTGGCAGCAGCAGCAGCAGCAGTGGTGGTGGTGGCAGTGGTGGTGGTGCAGTGGCAGCAGCAGGTGGTGGTGGTGGTGGAGGTGGTGGTGCAGCAGTGGTGGTGGCAGGTGGTGGCAGTGGTGGTGGTGGTGGTGGTGGTGGTGGTGCAGTGGTGGTGGTGGTGGTGTAGTGGTGGTGGTGGTGGTAGTAGTAGTAGTAGTAGTAGTAGTAGTAGTAGTAGTAGTAGTAGTAGTAGTAGTAGTAGTAGAGCAGCAGCATCTGAATGGACCTTTAAGAATCTTGATACTTCTCTCGTGAATTTCTCTTTATAATTCTTAGCATTTGAGAAGTCTTAACGCTTCGTGTCTTGCTCTGTCTTGAGTCTTCCTATGTCCGCTCCACTTGAAACGCTGTTCGTGGCTTCGTGAACACAGCAAACGACGCGCCGTCCATTTGGACTCAGTGCGTTACGACATGCAAAGAGGGACACGTCAATAATTAATTAACGTAACGAAGATACTCACAGGAGGCAAGACTATGCTTCGAGCACGTCTTGCACTGTTTTATCCCCGGACGGTTGTTTCCCGTGTTCTGGATCGAAGCATATCGAAAGAAATCACGCAAACCAGCAGACTGAATTAAGTTCATCCATGGACGTCCGGAGGGGGGTGCAGGGGGGCGCAATTGCCCCCGCTGGAAAAATTGTGGAGTCATGAAAAAAGTAAAATTGCTTGTTTCTTTCGTCATAAAACCTTGTTTTGCACCTCACCCCCCCTGGAAAACTGTTTACATTTCTTTCGCCACAAAACCTTGTTTTGCGCCTCCTGGAAAAATTTCTGCGGACGCCCATGAGTTCGTCTGTGGACGGACAAAATGGCACGTCGTTTTCTTCGACCGGACTGGATTCAAGCCACTAATCATATGCCTGTGAGCGGTGGGACAAGACAGGCAATCTCTTCGCTTCGTTGAACAACAGCAGACTTCCAGATGTTTCTATTGGATGAACAGACAGCCGAGTTCACGCTGCATTGAACAGACTGTTGGGTGAACACTGAACAACCAGCAACAATCACCCGTTAAAAAGTCTGTCTCAATTGGACGCTAGTGCTTCATGAGGCTCTGTAAAATAACAATAATGCTACTGGATTTTGAGTTGGTTTTGCAGGGTTTTATACTGTGTTGAAACCACTGTCTCTCACACAACTCCATTCCAAACTAGAGGCGCCATTTGGGGGAGGGAGAGTCACGCCCCCAAGAAAATGAAGAAATAATGTATAATGTATGAAATAAATAATGAAATATAAATAAATGTGATATGTGCAAAAAATCCCCCAAAATTGCCAAAAACTTGACAAAAATGTCAAAAATTTGCAACTTTGCTCAAATTGACCCCAAAATTGAAAAAAATTGCAAAAAAATTTGCAAAATATTGCTTAGAGCGCGGTCAGTACTGTGGCCAACCAAGCCGTTCGTCGCTTAGGGGGTCGATAAATTGGTAGTAGGGTTGAGCTGTGAAGGTTAAAAACAGCGGGAGTAGTGAAAGCAATGGTAAACTACTCTAAATTAATGGCGTAAGCAACGCAGCCTCGTACACGAAGATCAGCGCCGGACCTTACGCTCGTTCGAGTACGGGACTGCCTTTGGTTTTTTTTTATTAGATATATTGTAGATTTAAGCTTACAACGCTCAGAAACAGTTAAATTATGTAGGTACATAGATGCACGCTTTTGCGACGGTGTAGGCCTTGCTGTGTTTCTATGTGTGTTTCTATATGCACGTTTTTATATGTCTGAATGTCTGTATACTGAAAATATTTCTCATGGACACTGGTTGATCTTAATTTAGTTTTCGTTAAACAATATACACTGTGGGCTAGCTGTGCATATATACAAATTAATATTTTAATTTCTATCTAGGAATGCGCTTAAAATCATATTGCTTAATATATATATATATATATATATATATATATATATATATATATATATATATATATATATATAATATATATAATATATATATACAAAATTCTTGTATCGTTACAATATAACTAATTAGAGTAAAAACATCGATTGTGTTTTAGTGTTTACTTCAAAATCGTGCAAGATAAGTTTTTTAAACTAGATATCCGCTTATTTTGAAGAAAACTCTAGACAATATTATTATACTGTAGCTTATGTCGTCTACGGCTTTATATTCTATTGGATTTTTTCCTTTGGTGCAGATACCGCCGTCTGTCTTTCTTCGTTCTCAAAGATAACTGAAATGTGTTCTTAGCCACCGGTCGTTTTTTTTCTTTAATTTCCTGTATGCATTGTTAAGCCTGAGGTGTGTTTGCCGATGTGCTATAGACGGCATTAGGCCATTAAGACGTCCGCCCGGACCAAGGATGCGTCCGAGAAAACAAGTCTCGAAACGGAGCCAAACGCTGTTGTTGTTGTTGCTGCTGCTGCTGCTCCGGGTTTAATCTAGGCCGTTTCCGCGGGAAAAAGGGCAATCCCCCCTTCGAATTTTCCCTTCGGAAACTTGAAATTCTCCCCGAAAATGTTGGCATACTGTATCAACTTACAGCGCTCCCCCAGTCCCCCCTAGCTGACTTTCCCTCCCCCGGCCTTGTCAGTTTCCCCCGGAGTCCAGAGTCTAGATTAAACACTGCTGCTGCTGCTGCTGCTACTGATGATGATGATGATGACCAAACAGGCCCGTCGACAGAAATTCCGGGCCCCGGAGCGGAGCAATCACGGGCCCCTAAAAAGTTTCTTAGTTTTTATTTATTAGAAAGTTTGTCCTCGAAAGTCGGTCATTTTTTTCAACAAGAAAAATGCAGAAGAGTGTGAAAATGTGATGACCTTTTTTGCTTGTCAAACTTTTCAAGACGTTAAAGACAGGCAATTTCTTCTTTAGCTCACCTTCCCCCCCCCCAGCGTAGCCGCCGCCCACAGCGTTCCTGTTATAAATACAGGGTGGCGCAAAAAACCGAACTATACAAAATGCAAACCTAAATTTGACTAGTCCGATTTTTTGCGCCACCCTGTAGAATTAGTACTGTATGAGACAACATTTTTACGGACCCACCCAGACCCCCTACAGATCGCCCCGGCCATCTGTCCTCTCCTGTCCCCTCTCGACGGGCTTCTGCACAGAGTCTGGTTTGAAAAGACGAGGATTGGAAGACAGGTGGCGCGGGTAAATTCGCCAAAAAAAAGCCCTTAAATATTCGATTTCTTGAGAAAAATCATCGCCGAGTCTAGTTCGCCGTCACGCCATCGCTTATTCGAGACACAGCGAGAGGAGACGCGCTGGTTGTTGACTATACGAAAAATTCACTTACGGACAATACAGTAGAAACTCGCTATAACGATCGTCTCAAGACGAACGAAATACATGTCGCTATAATACGCGAGTGTCGTTGCACGCGTCTGCGCATACTGTTTCATAATGGCCGTAGGATCGTCTACGATGTGTCGACATAAGAGGGTTGTCGTCGTAACCGGCGTCGTTAAAACGAATCTCTACTGTATGCTGCTAAAGTCCACAGTTACTCAAAGAGCATGGTGCAATTATAAACTGCAAGTAGCAGCAGCAACAACAGCAGCAGCAGCAGCAGCAGCAGCAGCAGCAGCAGTAGTAGTAGTAGTAGTAGTAGTAGTAGTAGTAGTAGTAGTAGTAGTAGTAGTAGTAGTAGTAGTAGTAGTAGTAGTAGTAGTAGTAGTAGTAGTAAATAGGCCCATAATAATAATAATAATAGTTGTATAATAATAATAATAATAATAATAATAATAATAATAATAATAATAGTTGTATAATAATAATAATAATAATAGTTGTATAATAATAATAATAATAATAATAATAATAATAATAATAATAATTAGTAGTAGTAGTAGTAGTAGTAGTAGTAGTAGTAGTAGTAGTAGTAGTAGTAGTAGTAGTAGTAGTAGTAGTAGTAGTAGTAGTAGTAGTAGTAGTAGTAGTAGTAGTAGTAGTAGTAGTAGTAGTAGTAGTAGTAGTAGTATAACGATAAATATTATAATAACAACTGGATTTTTAGTGGTTTGGTAGGATTTCTCCTGTCTTAAAAAGGGATAGAACAAACTAGGGCCTACGGCAGAATAGAACAGAACGTAATGGAATTGAATTATGGAACCGAATAGAACAGAATGGAGTGGAACACAACAAAACTGAGCAGAATATAATACAGTAGAACAGATGAGAATAGTGCAAAGCGAACTGAACAGAATATAATAATTATAATCGCTGGACAAACAGCAGATACCTGTTACCATCTCATCCGCCATCGTTCATGAGAGGACAGATCTTGCGTTTGTTCGGAGATTTATTGGCGTCTCGTATTTCTGCAGACGCTTCAATGGATCAACGTATCTCAAAAAATACGTCTATACTATATTGCAGGGGTACTCAAACCGCGACCCGCGGTCCTCAGTCCGGACCGCAAGGATGGTTTTTGTGGACCACCGCAGCTCTTTGAATATGTCTGAAAATTTTTGAACTCGAATTTTCAATGACTCTCAACACAAAAAATCTCTACTGAACCACTTAAAAATCCCGTTATTATTATTATAAATAATAATATAATAAATAATAATATAACAAACTTACTGTTTAAAAGTTTAATATAAATAATAAATAATAATATAATAAACTTACTGTTGTCAGTGCAACCATACGTTGCTGTATTTCCTATTCCGCCTTCGTGCTGTTCTTGCTTTTTTTACAGCGTCTGGTCCAGTGTTTAATCTAACTCCGAACTCTAGGGGGAACTGATAAAGCCGGGGGAAAAGTCAACTAGAGGGCTGCTGTTAGTTGATGCAGTATGCCTAAATTTCCTATAGCAATTTGAAATTTCCGGGAGGGGAAAAGGGCAATTTTCTCCTCCGGAAACGGCCTAGATTAAACCCTGGTCTGGTCATTCGGTAATAGATCATAATTAAAGCATTGAAAATATGTACGAGAACTCGCCATCTATTTCTAATATCACTAAAAATTTCTGCGACTGGGGCGAATTAATTATATTGAACCATTTTCCAGGGTTTTCAGATATTATTTCTAATGTTCTGTCCCGAAGTCTAAAATCTCTTTTGAGGATTTTGTCATTTTATCTGTTAACTCAATGGTGCACTTATAACAGTCTATTATAATTACTACGCCACAGTAGTTATATGAATAATAGGACTACCTTGCAACTAACTAATTGACCCCCACGAACGATGGAAGATGGAATATGGATCGGCTTCAAAAAAGTTCGCTATATTGTATCTCCACTCGCATCTCTACTTCAAATCTATGTATAAATATATATAGTGTATACTTATGTATGTATGTATGTATGTATGTATGTATGTATGTATGTAAATATATATAGTGTATACTTATGTATGTATGTATGTATGTATGTATGTATGCATGTATGTATGTATGTATGTATGTATAATTGTATATGTATGTGTGTGTGCTGTGTGCATAGGATTTACTATGCTCGTGGTTTTATTAGCATTTCGAGAGGTTGGTTTACATGTTTCGTCAACTGCTTGTCCGACGATATTTTTGATGTTCTTTTCTGGCAATAGGCCTACAATAATAATAATTATTATTATTGTTTTATTATTATTACAATAATAATTATTGTTTTATTATTATTTTATTGCGAAAAGATTCTTGCGTTTTGATAGAGAAGTCAGGCGTTGGTGGCCTAGAAGTTGCAGATCGGTGACGTTTCCATTACAGACATTCTCCCTCCCTCGTCCAAGATTGTTGCTTCGCTGGTGAAAAACATCGTTTATTCTGAGGAAAACATGAACTAGGCTTTGAGGAACAATGTATGCACAGGCGAGAACATTCACGGCAAGGGCACGCCCACGTGCGTGTTCGTTAATAGTCAAGTAATCGGATGCGACGAATATGAATAAAGAGGTAACGGCGTCACTATCCGATTACCATCACGTCCTTCGCTCTTTCCATCACTGTCCGCGTTTGGTGACAAATATTGACGCGGCCATGATGTTTACGGGCAGCTCAATTCTCGATTTTTCTTTGTTTTGGTTCCCTGTTGGTCTATTATGTTCTAGTATGTTCTATTATGCCCTAGTATGTTCTATTATGTTCTAGTATGTTATATTATGTTCTATTATGTTCTATTATGTTCTAGTATGTTCTATTATGCCTTAGTATGTTCTATTATGTTCTAGTATGTTCTATTATGCTCTATCTAGTATGTTCTATTATGCCTTAGTATGTTCTATTATGTTCTAGTATGTTCTATTATGTTCTAGTATGTTCTATTATGTTCTAGTCTGTTCCATTATGTTCTAGTCTGTTATAATATACTATATTTATCCTGTTTAATTTTGTATTCTTATTAGTAGCGGTGCTACCCAGAAGGAAAACTTGTCTTGCCCCACCCAATATGCTTTTGGTCACCAAAAACATTGTTTAAAATGCAGATCTTCGCCTTTATGCTGGCCAGTGCTAGACTAAATAGAGCAGTGTTCTATCGGGACCCCATGCCTTGGGGGCGGAGCGGGGGGCGGAAAAATTGAGTTGGCTGGAGGGAAAGGGACACGGTTGGTTCAATGCAAAAAAAATCATGTCACTCTTGAAATTTGGGGGATTTTGAGGAGGCTTTTTGGGGATCTTCCCCTTAAGAGGCCTGGATAAGACACTGAAATAGAGGAGTTGTCGTTACCTACGGGGGGGTTCAACCACCTTTCAGAAATTCTTGCCGTCTCCGCGGCTTCTGGTCATAATAGGAATGGGACGAATTGTACTTTCGCCAACGTCATGTCCGGTAAAAATGCGGAAATGACGTCAGCGACAGAAAGAAAGACCGACCATTTTGTCATGCAATACGCATGACACGTGGTCTTCACCGGCAGACGTTTTCCATGCGTCGAGCGGTTCGCTCCTGATCTATTACCTGGAAAAACATTGCCTTTGAAATCAGCGATCGCATTCGATTATGTTTGCAGACGCCGCCGATTATAATAACATCGAGATAATAGCTGTATGCACACACACACACACACACACAGGCATACGTACAAACACGCATACATACATGTACACACGCATACACACACGCACACGAACAAGAACCTCTCGTCTAACCGTCGTTATCTAATCGCGATAGATCAAGACAGTATCAAGTATCAGTTCGTAAACTGTATATCATTTTACCCCGAAGCAGTGGCGGCTCCAGGATTTGGCAAATGGGGGCGTTGGGGGGGGGGCGGCGGCGTTGGGGTGGTAGCTTCTAAGCATGGGGACCAACCATTTGTTGATAAGTATGTAGTAGTAAGTATAGGGTCTCAAAGTGGGGCACTGAGGGGACCATTCATTCAATGGGGGGGGGCACGGGTCGTCCCCCATGTGGAGCCGCCACTGTCCCGAAGCAATTGTACAGATAGGAGTGTCGTAAAAAGGCTTGTACGAGACGGAAGACAAATATGGCGTCGTGTCATGATGTTGGCACTGTCGTATTTTTCCTAGTACAGTAGGGCCCCCTTGTGTAACTTACTTCCGGTGCCGACCACAATTCTCTGTCAACACGAGGTCCATATTAATCGAGGTAAAAGTCGTATTAACCGAACACTCGTGTTACCGGAGTACTTTTTATCGGAGTTTCGTTGTATCACTGTACAGTAGATGGCTGTACTTTATGGAATTCTCTATTTTGCTATATATTTATTTATTCATTTATTTATTCAGACCAATTTATTAAGCGCAGTAGCAGGGCTAGAGCCCACGCCCCACGACAAGAGCGCTTCACTTCAGGGGGCGGAAGATGGCAGAGTGGGTTATGTGCTGGAGCGTCAGGCTGACGGAGCGGGTTCAAGCCCCGTTATTGCCCCTAGTGGCTTTCACACAGGCAGTAATGCCTCCTAAGCCACTTTAAATCATGCTAAGTTTTTATGCTAAGTTTCACACATACAAACATATATGTACAGGTATATATATATATATATATATATATATATATATATATATATATATATGCAGGTGAATGTTAAAAACTGGTTTTTAATGAGAATTCTACCTTTGAGATTCGAGATTTCCAAACCGTCTGGAAAGCAAAACCGCATTGGATAAATTGTTTGCCAGAGCAAAACGATCCGTGTTCTAATCCACCAGGAAATGTAAAATTAAATTTTGCCAAAAATGTGGCGAAGACCATTTTTTCATCTTCTCGAAAGAGAGGTGCTGAAAAATGAACTTTTGTGCATTGAGAAATTCCTGAAAATTTCGATTTACGTCTGCACATATTAGATGTCTGCAGGCAAAACCTGCAAGACTAATTAGAACGAGTTAATCAGTTTCTGATGAACAGGTTTCTTGCTTACTATCTTCGCTTCAGTGGTTAGTGCACGATATAAGGAAAATAATAGGGGTCAAATTGATTATTAAACTCCAAATACAGCAGAGGAGGATAACTACATTCTAAAGCAGTGGCGTAGTCAAGGAAGGTGGGTTAAACCCCCTGGCTACCGACGGAAAATTGTTTTCCATGCTTTTCCATGCACTTTTCATTTCTGGACGCGAGTTTGGGGTCAAAATCCCCTTTGGCTGGCTGCCGATCGAAAAACTTTCTAAGTGCTATTGAAAATAGAAAACAACTAGAAATAATACGAAGGTGACGACCTTTTTGTTTGTCAGTTCCAAGCAAAGAAAAATAAGAAATTTTTTGCAAAATTTGCTCAAGATCGAAACCAACCCCCCCTCCTTCCGGAAATCCTGGCTACGCCATTGTTCTAAAGCAAACCTTTACTACTAAACTCGGACTGGTAACCTCTAAGCTGTAGCTCATGTCTCGACGAGTTAGGCTACTCATAGACTTAGACTTAGTCGTTGATTGGCAGTCAAATTTCGGTGTTATCGGCTAAAATTTGATGGGTGGGTGCAGGCCCGCCCCGGAAGAAATTCCGGGCCCTTGTGCAGAAGGGTAGTCACGGGCCCCTAGCAAGTGTGAAAAACTGCTGATGACCTTTTTGCCCCCTACAGGTCCCTGTCCCTGTGCATTTGCACTCCCCCTGCCCCCTCTCGGCGGCCCTGGGTGGGTGACATTTTTTATAGTCACTGTATGCGTGTGTGTGTGTGTGTGTGTGTGTGCGACATGACAATCAGTGAGGTGAAACTTTACAACAGTATTTAAGTAAGACTCCTAAAGACAATAGATGATTATTGTTTGTCTGTCTGTCTGCCTGTCTGTCTGTCTGCCTGTCAGTCTGTCTGTCAGTCTGTCTGCCTGTCTGCCTATCTGTCTGTCTGTCTGCCTATATGTCTGTCTATCTGTATGTATGTATGTATGTATGTATGTATGTATGTATTTATGTATGTCTGTATGTCTGTCTGTCTGCTTTTCTGAGAGCTTTTCTGAAACATTGTGCAGCCTTTCTGTTTAAATCATACCTATTTCATTTAGCTTTCTGCTTTCTTTCTTTCTTTTCTCTCTCTCTCTCTCTCTCTCTCTCTTCCTCTCTCTTTCCCTCTCTCTCTCTCTCTTTCTCTCTCTCTCTCCCTCCCTCTCTCTCTCCCTCCCTTCCTCTCTATTTCCCCCTCTCTTTCTCTTTCTCTCTCTCTCTCCCTCCCTCCCTCTCTCTCTCCCTCTCTCTCGTCTTAGAATTAGGCTGCGCCTTTAATTAACTAATGCTCTTCAATTCTGCTTGAAGCTTCTTTGACGTCGTCCTTTGCAGAAGATCTTACGGTCATTTCGTCAAAAGACGATATTTAATTAAGGGAACGTCAGCCAGCGCTCGCATGCAGTAACCATCCGACTGAATATATTCGTCGTTACGTTAAGTCTTCTTTTAAATAATTATATATTTAATTAAATAGTATGCCTATTTCCTTCGGCGCTGATCACCAAACGTCGTCAACTAAATTTCATTTGACGGCTGCGATGAAAAATTAACGAATTTTTTATTCCAAATCAGTCGGCATTCATGGGCGTTTGGAGGGGGGTACAAGGGGGTGCGTTGTGGAGTTATGAAAAAAGTAAAATTACTTGTTTATTTCGTCACAAAACCTTTTTTGCAAACCTCTGAAAAAATGTTTTCATTTCTTTCGTGAAAGGACCCTGTTTTGCACCCCTGGAAAAATTTCTGCCGACGCCCATGTCGGCATTTTCAAGCGCGTCACTCAATTACAGAGGCTGGAGGCTGAAGGCGGAGGCGTCACCGAACTGTCACACAGTTCCAACCGCTTCGTAAATGTGCCTACCCCTAGATTGTTTAAGAAGTTTCTTCTTGTTCTTCTTGTTCTTGTTGCTGTTGTTGTTGTTGTTGTTGTTGTTGTTATTCTTCTTCTCTCTCATCCTCCTCTTCTTTTTCTTTTCTTCTTGTTCTTGTTCTTCTTCTTTTTCTTCTTCTTCCAATCCGTCTTTTCTAATTAGATGTCCGAAAAATTCCAACTGTTGCCTTCTCTTGGTTTCTAGCAATTTTCTTTTATGCCAACTGCTTTCAAATTAAAAAGCTTTCACCTTCAATAGCTGTCAAACTTATAAAAAAACTTCCAAGTACAATAGATCTAAAACTCGTATCGCAATTGAGACGTTGGCTGTTTAGCTACCGTTTGTCAGTAGCAACCGCCCGACCCCCGTTTTTCCTCGCCAACTGCAGTCAGTAGGAAGCGGCAGCAATTTGTTTATTTCAGAATGATGCGCAGTACTCTTTGGGATTTTCCCGCGATCAGAAGAAAATTCTCCAATATTCGATTTCGTTTTTAATATTTACCAGTTGCGCCAAGAAGTAGTTATTTTTTCGATTTGCCGCGCACAATGTTCCAAATAGTGGACTGTTGAAATTGTCGAAATTTGCTGAAAGGACCTGTAGGGTCTAAGGCCTATTAGGCTTCCACGTCCGTTACTTTGTATGCATTAGCCTTAGGCCTAAGCTATTTTGTGGGCTGTATTAGGCCGAATATACCCGGCGGGTCAATTTTATTACTCCGGTAGAACTCTAGAAAACCTATCTGCAATTATTTAGTATCTGTGGTTTTAATTAAGAAACGGTAAAACGTCGATCGATCGGGACACAATGGCCAAACGAGATGTGGGAGATTACGTCTGCGACGAAGGAATTGATCTGGGAGAGGGGACTTTTGGAAAGGTCTTTCGTGGACATCACAAGCAGGTACGCCGTAAAAATTAAGAAATTCTACTGCATATAAGCTGCTATATAAGCTGCTATATAAGCTGCTATATAAACTGCTATATAAACTGCTCGGTGGTAGTGATTGTGATGTTGTCGTTGGTGGTGATGATGCTGTTGTTGTTGTTGATGATGATGATGATGATGATGATGATCATGATCATGATCATGATCATGGTGATCATGATGATCATGATTATGTGATCATGATGATGACAATGATGATGATGACGATGATGATGATGATGATGACGATGACGGCAACTACGATTGCGACGATAATGACAACGACGACTAATATGATGAAGTGGTAAAGGGGCCATCCATAAAGTACGTCACGCTTTGAGAGGGTTCTAAGAAAGTGTGAAAGTTCGTGTGACAGGAGGGAGAGTGTAGCGACTGGCGTGATGCTGCACTTTCAGTATAAATGGAACCCTGCATCTTTCTTCTTTATGGTCGAGCACTCTGATCCATGTAGGCTAATAGTATTGGTTTGATCAGTGTATTATATAGCTTTAGTTTTGTTTTCAGTGATGTTTGTCTTTGGCTTGACCTGGCTCTAATGCTATGTGGATTTGGTGCGCCATCGGCTGATGCCCTGGGCATTATGATAGCGGCGCTATAGAAGTTGATTGATTGATTGATCTTTCCATATATTCATTCTGAAGCTTTTCAAAGGCTGCAGTTCTTAGTCTATTTCTTCCTGTTATGTCTTCTTTGCTAAGTCCATCTTCTGTCAGGACTGATCCTAGATATGCCTATAGGCCTAGACGCATTAAATGTATTAATATATTTATAATATACTAATAATATTTGTTATTATTATTATTATTATTATTATTATTATTATTATTATTATTATTATTATTATTGACATTAGGGCAGGGTTTAATCTAAGCCGTTTCTGGAAGGAAAATTGCCCTTCCCTCCCCCCCCAGGAAATTTCAAATTCCCCTCCGGAAATTTTGGCATACTACATCAACTAACAGCAGCCCCCTAGCTGACTTCCCCCGGCCTTGTCAGTTTCCCTCCGGAGTCCATGCAGGAGTCTACTGTAGATTAGACACTGCCATGGGGATGTTATGAAACCTACCTTCTGGATTGTTTCTAATCAGAATGAAAACGAATTGGTGGCGATTAAGGCCATCAACCTTAACAGCTCCGTTGTTAGAAGAGCTGGGACCATAACAACTGAAAGAGAAGTAGAAATAGCAGAGGTATGTTTATCGCATCTATCATCATCAGTAGCAGCATCGTCATCATCATAATCATCATCAACATCATCATCAGCAGCAGCAGCATCAGCATCATCATCATTATCACCACCACTACCATCATAATCATCATCATCGTCATCATCATCATCATCATAATCATCATCATAATCATCATCATAATCATCAACATTATCATCATCATCAGCATCATCATCATTATCACCACCACCACCATCATAATCATCATCGTATCATTACCAGTGGGTCATCATCGTTTGCCATCGTATTTGTAGCATTGCCAGATGTCCGTTTCTTAACCGGACTGTCCGGTGTTTTGCCTATTTGTCCGGTGAAAAAAATTGAGACAATACTGGACGTGCATGAGTCCGATATTTTCTTGCAAGCTACCAAACAACAGCTAGCGACTCACTCCCAGTCTAGTACAATCAGTGTTTATTCTAGGCCTGTTGGGGGGGGAATTCTCCCCAACGTTTCAAAATTCCCCTCCCCATATATTTGTATATGTCGGCTTGGAGATGGAAATTCCCCCCCCCCGAAAAAAAGCGTGGAGAGACAAATTTTGTCCCACCGAACATTTCAAACTCCCCCCACAATGTCAAGGTGGCTAGAATAAACACTGAGTACAATGCAACATTTTGGCTATAATTCCCTGGGAAAACTCAAATCCTAAATGTTTAGTCTATTAATAGCAGTCTAAAGTAGGGTTTCCCAAACATTTTAGAACCGCGGCTCACTTCGGCGATTTTGTAACGTGCCGCGACCCTAATCATAGCATGCAATATGGAAAAAATGTATTAGGCCATCTGGCGAACATTAGTTGAAAAGAATCATCTGAGTTTTGAATAAATGGCAAAACAAAAGCTCTGATTCAATTCGAATGAAAATATGGCAAATATACTAGGCAGAATTATTCATATTTTTGCCAAATAAGACAAAATTCGAGAAATAAATATTAAAATATTATGAAAATGATCTTTTAAAAATTTTGTCAGGAACATACCTTTGTTACGCGTCTGAAAAATCCTAGAAGAGTGGCAAAATCGCTTAACCGCTAGGCTGCCCTGTGTAGATCTTTGTTGTTATTGGATTTTCAGAGCAAAATGGTTGGAATACGATTGCCTTGCGTTATTGCGAAATAAGATAAAATTTTAAAAGTACCTGTATTTGTCAGTTGCGCAGAGGCGCCATTTTTGTGATCATGGAATAATTAATAGACAGAGCTGTAAATCAGTTAAATCAGTGGCGGCATCGAGACTGCGTAAATGCATCCGAGCGAAAGGAAGACACTTTGAATATCTCATTTGAACGCCTTTATTGCCCGAATTGACGTAAACGAAAAGGCAATTGGAATATTTTGGTGATAAATCATATAGAACTACTTAATTTCTGAGAAGACTTATACATCTTGCATCAAATTCACACAAAACTGCTCAGTTTTGCCTGTTTTAGCATGTAAAATGTTATTTAATTCCAAGCCTGCTATTAAAAATAGTTTAGGGGGTCAGTTATGTGGGGACACACTGTGGTACGCAGAAATCTCTAAATTTTGGCCTATATACGGCAGAGGTAGGCCTAGACATACACGTTCTAAAGACACAAAAAGTCAAAAGTATAATAATGCATTAAGGCAAGAACTCGTTATTATAGACATGAAAGTCGTTGACTTCTTCAATCAGAAGCATATTTGAAATCTCAAATACTATATATACATACACACACACACACACACACACATATATATATATATATAAATATATATATATAATACTGATTAAGATATATACTGCTAAACGTGTGTTGCCCAAATAGTCATATAACCATGGTTATCCTTACTTCATAGATATATTATGAGCATGAAATAACAATTTTGTTACATTTTTTATAGATTCTTACGACAACCAGGCACCCAAATCTCATTTTATTTCATTGCCATAAGGTCAGTAGAACATATATATATATATATATATATATATATATTCACGTTTGACCAGTGGCGATTCCACGTGGGGGATGAGTGGAGATGCATCCCCACCCGACATTTTTGCCTGTCAAACTATTTCTGGGTAAAAGTCAAGTAGAATAATGACAGAAAAAACTGCGGGTGACCTTTTATGCTTGTCAACCTATTTTTCGGTAAAATTGTAGAAAAATTCGGGAAAATTGCCTTTTTTGCTTGTCAGCCTTTTTCCTTTTCGGCAAGTTCATATAATATTTTCCCCTCTCTTTTCATCCTCCCAACTTCCTTTGGATTCATTTCACCGCCCCCCCACCACAAAAATCCCCGAACCGCCACTGCGTTTGACTGTGCATTTCTGAAATCTAACTCCGCACTTAGATTTATAATTGCGTACTATTGAAGGCCTCCGTTTCTTAAGTAGGGGTTCGAATCTGGCCTTTGGGGGCCGCTGCGTAGTGCCCTTAGACAAATACTGTTAACCCTAATTGTCTGTGACGACGGCAATGGGAAGTCACCGCACTCAACTCATTCACGCGAGGGTTAAAAGCCAACGGGGTCTGTCATTATTATTATTATTATTATTATTATTATTATTATTATTATTATTATTATTATTATTATTATTATTATTATCGTCGTCATCACAGTAGCGGGCAGAGGGGTGGTGGGGCGGTGGTGGCCCCAGGCACTTGCAAGATGGAGGGGGGTGCTATAATTGAGTCAGCGACCATTTTTATCGACTTGGCCTCGGGCGGTGAACACACTCTGCACGCCACTGTATCATCATCATCATCATCATCATCATCATCATCATCATCATCATCATCATCATCACCCATCATCACTGTCACAAATTATATGACCTAAGGGTTCATCCATATAGTACGTAAGCAAAAAAGCCATATTTTCACCACTCCCCCTTCCCCTTCCCCGTTGCAGTGGCCAGAGGCGTAGATCTGTGTAAAAAGGTGGGTGGGTCCAAATGAAAATTTTAAATTGTGCTGTCACAAAACAATGTTTATTGAAACAAGCCTTGCCAGCGCTCAGTGGTAACAATTCAATACATTATTATAATTATCATACTTAAACCAGCAAACCATTGCACATCAAGTCATCAAGCATTGTCAAATGTCAATTATGTGGAACTCGATACATGAATGGATTAATTCCAAAGAGCCCATACCAGACAAAGGTCAATACAGGGCCTACCGGCGAACAACAAAGTATAATACTTGCAGAGATTGACAAAAAGTCTAAAAACAAATAGCAATGTACACGTAGCAATGCACTTTGAAACTACAAACACAATAGTAAGTCACAATGCAATTGCTGCTGTAGTAAGCTCAATAGATCAGAGTTCCAGTCATGCCAGAATGTTCCCGAAAATGGAGTCGTACGGATGCGAAAATGTGACGTCACGTTTATCCATAGAGCTAAATAATACCTAGATAGCCAGTCAGACGCGAGGATAGGAAACATCGCAGGTCTTTCTGAGTTACATAATTGGGGGCAAAATAAATCTAGCTGTTCTCACTGCTTTACATAATTGTCTCGCGAATAATAATAAACAATTCATCTCAAAAAGTGGGTGGGTCCATTGCCTGGCCGGACCCAGCTCCTAAAAAAGTGGGTGGGTCCGGACCCAGAAAAACACATAGGATTTACGCCCCTGGCAGTGGCGTAGCGACGCAAAGTGTCGCCCGGGGCGAGAAAAAAGTGCCGCCTCCGAAATTTTCCTGACATGTAAGCAATAAAACGTTATCAACTTCCCAAAATTTCCTAATTTAGGGCAAGTGCCGCCCGGGGCGCTTCGCCCCCACTACCCCCTCGCTACGCCACTGCCCCGTTTCACACAGCGCACTTAGGAAAAATCTCAAAAATCCGACCCCCGACCCCTCAGTGCATACGTACTGTATGGATGGATCCCAATGTAGATATATATATATGCTGTCTTAAAGGAATGAATTGATTTTCGCTGACAGTTTTCCAGATATAATGTTATAGGCCGTTATTATTTAGGTACAATCACTAATTAGTAATAGTTTCCCATTGAAATCATGCTTTTAGATAAATGTAAATTACTGCTAATTATTAATTGAAACTGTTTTTTTGCAGAGAATACTCTCTATTATTTATCTAGTCATGGAGGTAAGAAATGACTTTCATCTAACTTAATGCTGCTTTTTGAAGTAATTCGGCATGTTTTTATCTCAGATAAGTAACGGAAAAGGTAGCTCCGTACTCGAAGGAGCGTAGGGTCCGGCGCTGATCTCCATGTAATAGGCAAGCAGCAACGCAGGTGGCTTACACCATTAATCTAGAGTAGTTTGCCATTGCTTTCTCTAGACCCGCTTTTTACCTTCGCAGCTCAACGCTGCTACCAATTTATCGACGCCTAAGCGATGAACGGCTTGGTTGGTCGCCGGCGCAGAGATTAGATCCCGAGATGGTCAACCATCCAAGTACTAACCGCGCTCGACGTTGCTTAACTTCGGTGTTCTGACGGGAACCGGTCGCACAGCGCCATGTAGACCGATTTATTTCAGATAAAATGTTAAATCATGATCCAAGTCTTAAAGTCTATTCGAAAATTGAGGAAATCAAAGTAAGGAAGTAGGCACAATTTCTGGAAATACGTTCCTATTTCATTTTGATATTATCACTTGTGAATTGTTTATAAGGTAAATGTAGGTCCCGTACTCGAGTCCGAGCGTTGGGTTCCGGCGCTTATCTCCTGGGCAATCAGTGACGTAGGTGGTATAAGCCATTAATCTGGGATAGGTTGCCATTAATTTCTCAAGACCCACGTTTTACCTCGCAGCTTAACGCTGCTCCTCAGTTTAGCACCGCCCTCTAGCGAGTAAGGCTGAGTCGACCTTAGGGCTCCTGCGGGAATTGAACCCGCGACCTTCTGCTCCAGCGTCCAATGCTGTTACCACTCTTCTAACTTCCCGCCCGTTTGCGTATGTAATTTCTTTAATTGGCAGTAGATTATGCAGCTGAAATGTAATTATTACACTTGTTTACAGTTTTGTAATGGAGGCAATCTTAACGAATACCTTCAAGCTCAAGGTATGCCATTCCGATATGGTTAATGGTTATGGTTTCCAAAGCTTTTATAGTTTAACAGCATCGTCGTCACTCTTAAATATAATATACAAAAGTTTGAATAGACTAATTTTTAAAGGCGTGCAACATTTGAAATTGTCTTTTCCTTCATATTCCAGCATTGCAGACCTCTTGCAATGTACAATAAACCTGATTACCGATATAGAAAACTTTTATATTGCATTGAGTGAACATTGTATATTGTATTGTATTGTATTGTATACTGGACTATTTATATAGCGCCGTAAACATAGCATAACCAAAAACAAGGGGGCTTTACAGGGGGTATGACTCCCTAAACAGATGGCTTTTTAGTCTGCTTTTGAAGATGAGCCGAACATGTCTCAAAGCCTTGAAACGTAAATGGTGGGTTATGAATGGCGTGCAAATCAGAGTCGGCAATATACTCATGGGTGTAGGCACATTAGGGCAAGCGGGGGCACTTGCCCCCTCCTGGAAAATGCAAATGCAAATATTTCACATTGAAATGTGAACACCTTTCTAAGATATTAACCGTGACCATTGTGTTAAAATGTTTTGCCACCTCCTGGAAAAATGTGCTTTGCCCCTCCTGTGGGCGCCCGTGAATACATAGGTTGTTCCAGAGTACCTTCGAGAGTATTTCGTACCGACAACATCACGAACGTTGCAACTGTCCCTGCGGTCCGATGCTCAAAACATCACTCGGTTCCAGGTCATTTGCAGTGTCAAGGTCAATGACACGGAACGACCTAAAGATAATTGTGAAATCATCCTGTTCTCTGACATCCTTTAAGAAAAATCTTAAGGCTTACATGTATTTGTTTAGAAAATCTTAATCTCTTCTGCCTTAGATTGTTTTCCATTCATGTTGTTATTTTATTTATTTTTATTTGACTCTTTAAGGTGCCCTTGCTCCTGACATTTTAGTAATATGGCGCACAAGAAATTGTCAGTTGTTTAATAATAATAATAATAATAATAATAATAATAATAATAATAATAATAATAATAATAATAATAATAATAATAATAATAATAATAGGTCATTCAAAAAGGCCAATGTTACTCGCTGAACTGTTGTTCCATGACCCATCTGATCCACGACCAGACATTCCATGTCCTTGGAAACTAAAATGTATTCCTTTATTGAAGCTCATAAAAAACTTATACAGTAAAACACTAAACAGGGTGAAAATTAATGGGGAACTAACAGAATGGTTTGAGATAACAAATGGAACGAGACAAGGATATGGCTTACCCCCACTTCTATTCAATATAATAAGCCCAGTGGCGTAGCCAAGGGGTTTTGGGGGGCTAACCCCCTTTGGCTGCCGAAAACAAAATATTTTAAATGAGTTTCCATGCATTTTTAATTTTTGACGCGATTTTGGGGGTCAAACCCCCACCCCGGGAATAGAATGTAGAATGTAACGGCGTTTAAGAGGCGAGGACCCGTTTTTGTGCTTTTCAGGAAAAACTAGAGATGGTAACGTTTTTTGCTTGTCAAGATTTTTCGAAAGTTGGTGTTGGTCACGATCAAAAACTAAAATCCAAACCCCCCTTCCGGAAATCCTGGTTACGCCACTGACTATGCCTACTAATTTGTTTCCACAAGCGAACACTCCCAGAATCTTCCAATTTCCCTAATTCTAGGCGGAAACAGCCAAGAAAAATAAATATCATTTAAATTTTTTGTCAAAGAGAGTTTTCGATTGAAATCTTTCCATTATTTTTTTGATTTTAGAACGCAAAACTCTGTCCGAATCAACAATTCGCTGTTTCTTCAAACAGATCGGTAAAGCGAATCAAACTATTCGTCACCCTCTTATCAGTGTTTAATCTAAGACTCTGGACTCCAGGGGGGATTGACAAGGCCGTGGAGTAGTCAGCTAGGGGCTGCTGTTAATTGATGTAGTATGGAGGGAATTTGAAATTTCCGGGGGGAAAGGGCAATTCCCCCCTCGAAAACGGCCTAGATTAAACCCTGCATCTTATCAGTAACAGAAAAACAACTCTTCTTTCCGATTGTGATTTCAATATTCTACGATTGAAAGAACAATTTGTAATGCGATGCAATAAAGAACTTATATAGCGCCTTTATATTTCTACCCAGAGTCACTCCCGGCTTGTAGTCAACGACTTCTATCAGAACTGAACTCACTCTCCAAAAAGAGTAAAAATTACGCGAACTTCCCACAGAATAATTGTTTTATTCAACCCAGAACTTTTATCCGCAATTATTGACTGCCCTGAAGACTACGCCATTTTAAAACTCTTTAAACATTTCCGAATTATGCTCACAATTTTATGGTGAAACAGCACATGTTGAAGTATTCTTGTTTTCAACAAGTACAATCTCTTCTATTAAGATTATAAGCTTGAAATATATACTGTATAGGCTATATATATATATATATATATATATATATATATATATATATATATATATATATAATGCAATAATATATATACAATATATATCGTATATATATATATATTATTGCATTATATATATATTATATATTATATATACATATGTAATGTATACATTGCATATGTATATATAATATATAATAATATATAGGATATACAGTATACTTTTTAAATGTCTGCAATCGTTGATTGCCATGATTGTCATGGCAATCAACGATTGCAGACACCCCAAAGAGTATATACACTATATATTATTATATATTATATATACATATGCAATGTATATATACATAAGTCATGAAGCAGTTGTATTGACAGGAGCCGGATTGAAATTCTTGCACGGAAGAGCCATAGTTCACCGAGATTTGAAGCCTGAAAATGTCTTACTCAATTTCGATGGACTGAAATATCCAACACCCGAAAATATACGACTTAAAATAGGTGAGTCTCTGATCAATCGGTTTATATTGTGTAATTTTTATCAAATCTGCCTAATTAAACTGTTATTATGTAGGCCTACACAACGATTTCCTTCGTTCGAATGTTAATTTTGTTGAATTGCAGGAGATTTCGGATTGGGAAGATTTCTTACGCCGGAAGGAAGGGCGACAACAGACTGTGGAACCCCCTACTATAAGGTGTGCAGACGAATTGCCTGGACTGCATTCTAAATATGTTATTATTATTATTATTATTATTATTATTATTATTATTATTATTATTAAAGTTAAGATTATTGTGGTAACTAATCCGGAAGGACTACGTGAACACATTACTGCCATATGCCTTCAAATTGATTTATATTCACTCGCTTAACACGGACTTGTTTGGTTAAATGGGCATTTTAATCCTTTGTCTGGTCCATTGAGGACCGTATCATCGGAGTTTTACTGCAGTTTACAAGCCGAAGTATACTATAGGGTTATGTAGTAAATGATAGTTTCATACTTATTACCTGCAACGAAAGAACAAAATCTAGGTTAGGGGTCGTCCATAAATGACGTAATGCGATTTTGGCACTTTTTGACCCCCCCCTACGTAACGCGACGTAGCAAAAAGTCAGACCCCCTAAAATATAACGTAACAACGGGCCGACCCCCCCCCCATTTTCGTCGTGCGAAAAGTCTTGACAAGCAAAAATATCCTTGCATTCTTTCCTCTCGAAAAACCTTGACAAGCAAAAAAGGGGTAATCCTTGTAATTTTTCCTCTCCAAAAACCCTGATGAGCAAAAAAGGTCAAAAGTCATCACTACTTGAATTTTTTATTGTGTTACGTCACATTTACGGACCCCCCCCCACCGTCGTCACACTTGGTAACAAATGGCCGGACCCCTTCCCCCTAACCGCGTTACGTAATTTATGGACGACCCCTTTTGATTTCACTCACATTCGATATTCTACGTGACATGTTGTCTTGAACTTGAAACAGGCGCCAGAAGTAGCTTCACAGAACTACGACCACAAGGTCGACCTATGGAGCATCGGTATAATGATCTACGAATGTGTCGTTGGAACTGCGAAAGCAGGAGTATCGGATAACGTCACGTAAGTAGAAAACTGAAAACTCAAGAATCAAAATATCGTGCAATAAAATAATTATCTCATTTTAAAACACTGTGGATTGATAACCTTGGGGAGAAAGGAGAACGCTTGGAGATTTAATTGAGACATACAAAATACTAACAAATAAAGTGGAAATGCCAGGAGAAAGTTTTTTTTTACAATGAAGCAATATGAAGAAGCCAGAGGACACAACATGAAACTGTTTAAGAAACGGGTTGGGAGATGCAAAACTTTTTCAGTGCAAGAGAGTGGTGGACAGATGGAGTGAACTGGACGAGAAGATAGTAATGGCTACGAATGATTTCAAAATAAACCTCAGTACTATGGGATACTAGATTTGGATGGGTACAACAGTGGTTCTCACACAGGGCAAACCTTCCTCAACCGCTTTAAGCCTTGATATTATTATTATTATTATTATTATTATTATTATTATTATTATTATTATTATTATTATATTTGCAAAGACACTGCCTTCCACGGATCCTGGGTTGCAAATGCCATTTTATTTTTACCAATAGCCTAGAAGGTCGATTAGTTTCCTTGTACTCGGGTTAGACGAACTTTCTCTATACACTGTATTTCCTGTCTTCTAAATTTCATGTTAACGCTAATTGTAACCATAACTTAATGTGACTTAATACTGCGAAGTTTTAACAGCATCTCTGTAATGAAACGTACAGCAATGTAGCATAATATTTATATAGCTCCTCTTCTGAAGAATCACTCAAAAGTGCTCCCACTGCGATTACCAGGTACTGATAAAGAGAAATTAGTAGCCACAGAAATGTGGCTTCTGCGAAGCATGCTGAAGATTTCATGGCCGGAAAAGAAAACCAATGAAGAGATCTTGAATGAGATTGGAATAAAAAGAAGTCTGATGGTAACCATCAAAAAAGGCAGCTTTCTTTCTTCGAGGAAGGAAGGCCTGTAGCATTTGACAATAACCAGAAAAGTGGGTGGGAAAGAGCAAGAGGAACACCTATGTAGACTGCCTACGAGAAGGAATTGAGGGAGTAAAGAACAACATCGAATTAATAAGAGGATGTCAAGATCGAACAAAATGGAAATCCATGGTCGCTAACGTAAAAGAAGAAGAAGAAGAAGAAGAAGAAGAAGAAGAAGAAGAAGAAGAAGAAGAAGAAGAAGAAGAAGAAGAAGAAGAAGAAGAAGAAGATAAAGGGCTGAGTTTTAAGTCGTTTCAAAATGAGAGCCATATAATCAGTAGTTGCTTCATTACGTATACTGGGGTCAGGAGCATTCTAGAGGAATGCTGACTCAAAACTTCTATTGCAATCTAATTGGTTTAAGCCTTTAAGGTAGAATATCAATTAGACCATTGCATTCAGTAACATAGCCGTCTATTTGACCTGTGGCAGTCTCTTACGAAGATGATATCTGGTTTTTGTATCACAGTGTAAGACTGATGAACACCCAAACAAGAGAAGTTCTACTACTCCAATAATTTATATCGGTGGTCCGCGGACCACAAGTGGTCCGCGAGAGGGGGTCTGGTGGTCCGCGGCGGTCTGAAAAAACGTAAATAAAAATTAGACGTATATATTTGGTGAATGCGGATGACCTATTTTTGCTTGCCAACCAATTTTTCTGGTAAGTTTTGTAAAAACTCAACTGTTTTTAGATAGTCCGCGAGAAATTTTTTGAACGTCAAAAGTGGTTCGCGAGGCAAAGAGGGTTGAGAACCACTGATTTATACAAAATATACATCGATTATATAGTACCTAAAATAATGAAGAACTGTTTGGCATTACTCGTGTTTATATTTTGCATCATTGCATTTTATTCCTAGGTTGTCCCGAGGTACTACTCAGGATTTGAAAGAACTATTGAAAGGTTTGCTAGAAAGGGAGCCACATAAAAGATTTGACTGCGGTAAGAGTTTACTTTTGACTAAGCCTTATATATATATATATATATATATATATACAGTATATATACAGTATATATACAGTATATATACACAGGGTGCGATTTGTGACCTGGAGCAGTGGGGGAGGGATATGTCGAGCTTGGGGGGATGTAGTTGTTGGGAAATGCAGCAGTGGGGGGATGTAGTGGTGAGGGGATGTAGTGGCGGGGATGCAGCAGTAGAGGGGATGCAGTTGGGCAGTGGGGGGGAGATTCCCTCTTCCCCCCCTACAAATCGCACCCTGTATATACAGTATATATACATGCATTACAGGATTAGCGTAGTGCTTGTAGACCAAATTTTCCGGCTTCACTTGCTTCAATCAATCAATCAATCATTCATTCAATTTTTTATTTCTCAAGATTATACAGGTTAAACATACAAAATTAAATCATTTCTTACTTGCTTCCTTCCAACTTGGTAATTCGTTTCTAAGAAATAGGCACATTTCATTGACGTAGCCACGAGGGACATGGGGGGCTGAACCCACCGTATTCTGGATGAGACCAGTCACGGGATTTTGGCAGGGTTGGGGTGGGGTAGGTGGTCATCGACAAAATCGATATTGCTAGGTGTATTGCAACTTTTGGCTACACACGACTCTCCACAACCCTCCCCCCCAGTTGGATCAAATATTGTAAGTGCGTGTTTTCCTTAATGTTCACCAGTGCAGCCACAAGAGACAATGTTTCGGATCCCACTATTCAGGGCGAGGCTAGTTGCGAGTTTCTTGCAGAAAAAAAATAAAAATTTCACTAATGGGGCCAGGTGATTGGCAAACGGCTCTCATATACTGTAGTCGGAAAATTTGCTCCAAAGTTTAAGATTTCAATTACACTAAATTTTTGGTGGTTGGGGTCAGTGTTTAATCTAGACTCCTGGACTCCGGGGGGATAACTGACAAAGTCGGGGGGTAATCCTGCCAGGAGGCTGCTGTTAGTTGATGTAGTATGCAAAAATTTCCGGGGGAATTTGAAATTTCCGTGGTGAAAAGGGCAATTCCCCCCTCCGGAAACGGCCTAGATTAAACCCTGGCTGGGGTTCATTAATTAATTAATTAACCCCTTAACTGGGGATCCCAGACATATACATCCATTTTACATTGAGTTACAGTTAAATACACGGTTAAGGGGTTAATGCTGCAGTTTGCTTTAATGAAATCGTTGTTGTCTTTTAGATCGGTTGATGAGTCACAGTTTTATGCTAGAAAGTAGGTATTCGCTTGTTGGTTCTTCCTCCATATACAATAGCTTCAGATCCATTCATTTCTTCTGTAAAAGCGTTAAAATCTAATATCTAAATTCGTTTTTTAGCGTTTCAGTATAGACCTACAAGACAATATCAAATATTCATTACACTCAAAATTCGCCTTCTGAAAACTATCTGATTAGGAATTTGATAAGCATCATAAAACTTTGAATTAAAAACAGCTGTGGCTATAAAATGGAAAATTACAAGAATACTATTATTATCATCATTACCATCATCATCATCGTCGTCATCATCATCGTCATCATCATCGGTCTCACTTTTATTGAAGATCTTAGTTTTGCTTTGCTTTAAACTTCCTTCCAGGATCATCATCCCCTGACCTTGACAGAGAAGCATGTACTGCCCTCCCTGACCAGGACATCCTCACCGATGAGCCGTCCCTCGCTGAAGTTATCGCCGCCATCAAGAAACTGAGAAATGGCCGCGCAGCAGGCCCTGATGGTATTCCGCCTGAGCTGCTGAAATGTGCTCTGGGCCCAGTGAGCTCTGCTCTCCACTCTTTGTTTATCCAGGTCTGGAGAACCGGCCATGTACCTGCAGAGTGGAAAGAAGGTGTTCTTGTCACTTTATATAAAGGGAAGGGCTCAAAACTGGAATGTGGAAATTATCGACCGATTACTCTCCTGTCAGAACCGGGGAAGGTATTTTCCCACATCCTACTCAGCCGGATACAGCCATTACTCCTTAAGACACGTAGACCACAACAATCTGGATTCACTCCCGGCAGATCCACTATAGATGCCATCCTAGCGTTAAGACTCCTTTCCGAGTTACACCGGGAGTTTGACCGCCCTCTGAATGTAGCCTACCTGGACATTAAGGCTGCATTTGATTCGGTGGATCGGACCGCTTTATGGAAAGCATTGCGCGCCAAAGGAATTCCAGATATTTTGCTCCGTCTGATAGAAGATTTGCATCAGAATACGGGAGCTAGCATCCGGGTCGGTCAAAATCTCTCTGCTCGATTCTCAACTACATCTGGTGTGAGACAGGGATGTATACTCGCACCAATCCTCTTCTGCATTGCCATCGACTGGATCTTAGATCACTTGTCTGTGAACCATGGCATTAGCGTCGGGTCACACCGCTTCACAGACCTGGTCTACGCAGACGATACAACTCTGTTTCTACCTTCTGCTACCAATGCCTCTGAATACCTCTCTAGTTTCAGCCATGCTTCTGCTCCACTTGGTATGAAGGTTTCCTGGACTAAAACCAAGTTACAGAACCTATGATGTGGATCACAGCCCTCCTCTATCGTGATTGATGGGGAGTGTGTTGAGTCAGTAGACAGTTTCACATACCTTGGTAGCGTGCAGTCCTCCAATGGACATTGTCATCAAGATCTGACCAGACGCATCACCCTAGCCTCTACTGCCATGTTCTCCCTGCATAATATCTGGCAGGACAGACGTCTCTCTCTGGTCATCAAGCTTCGTCTGTACCAGACACTTGTTCTGTCTGCCCTACTCTATGCGGCCGAGACCTGGACCTTACTCGCCTCAGATCTAAGAAAGCTGGAAGCCTTCCATATGAGGTGCCAACGTCAGATCCTTGGAGTACACTGGTATGACTTCATTGCCAACGCGGAGATATCCTCACGGACTGGATTACCATCACTCAATGAATAGGCGCCGCCTTGCAATTTTTGGACATGCAGCCCGCCTCGAAGAGACAGTTCCTGTTCATCAAGCCCTCCGCTGCCACGTTGACCTATCCATCGGTCGTCCACCTGACCGATCATGGAAGCGCTGTCCTGGTCGTCCCAGGAAAAGATGGATCGACCACATCCGTTCCCAGACCAGCGAGATTCCATCTACTCTCTGGAGTCGTGCCATCCGGCGGGGTCATGGTCAAGGGGTGACGCAACGGCCCCGCCGGCTACGCGCTTCTGATGATGATGATTAGTTTTGGACTTTATGATGACTTTTTACGAATGGATTTGGAGTAATTGATACATTTGAACATCAAAATCGGTTTAATAAAAGTGTATTATTATTATTATTATTATTATTATTATTATTATTATTATTATTATTATTATTATTATTATTTACGAATAAAATACCGGTAATACAAATCTGGTGATTGATTTTTGCTAGTTGTGCAGGTGTCAATTCAGTCTGATGGGAAAACGCGAATATTGAAGATAAGTAAAGTAAGTTCAATTAATTGACGCAACATACCTTTTCAGTGTATAGCTCTGTTTTAAAACATACGTGTAGGCTTATATAGATTGTCACAAATGTTGGTTCGGCTCACTCTGTATCGTCAAGGTTTGCGGCTATATTTAATAGGCTGGCTACTAATTTAGCTATAGCTTACGTCAGCGTCTCTAAATAAGACTACAAAGAGCTATAGCCAGGGTTCCGGAATAGGTTCGGAGCACATCGACACCTTCGAATAGAAAATCTTCTCACGCCCCCCCCCCCAGTATTTAAATGTTATGTTATTATGCATACCATGAATTGTGAATAAATGAATCTTTCTAAAGAATCTCACTCTACACTAAATTCCTATTGACGTCTTTAAAGTAGGCACCCAGAGCCGTTGCTAGAGTATCTGCGGCTCCCGGGACAAGGTATAAAATGTCCCCCCCCCTAACAGTTTAAAAACTGTAAAATGGGTAGTGACCTTTTTCTTTATTTTTCTTTTCTGGTCAAACTTTTCACGACGTTCCAGTGGTAAAGTAGTGGACAAATCGGGTGATGAACTTTTTTGTTTGTCACATAGTTTAACTTGTTACAGCAATGGTTTCTGGCACCCCCCCCCCCCTCCAAGACGGCGCCCGGGGCAGTTTGTCTCTTCCCCCTAGCTACGGCTCTGTATGCACCGCGTAGCCTACGGTTTAACGTTACTACTGTTCAAGAGCTTCTTATGGAATGTTAATGTGTATACGTATACACATTAACATCCCATAAGAAGCTCTTGAACAGTAGTATACCATATACATATACGTAGTATGCTATATATAGTATACCATTATGATTATGGTGTTTCCACTAATCTGGACCCCTGGCTACGTGACCGATGACAGGTTCACGACAATATTCTCTAATATTATTAGAAAATTAAGTTTAAGATTACTTGACATTGATGGCAAAAATTGCGTCCATACAGATAATAATAATACATGTAATAATAATAATAATAATAATAATAATAATAATAATAATAATAATAATAATGTGATTTAAAGTGGTTTAGGAGGCTAAGTAAGCCTGTGTGAAAACCACTGTGTTTATTCTAGACCTTCTATGGGGAAATTTCCCCTCAAAGTTTGAAATTTCCCTCCAAATTTTTTTGACATTTTGGCAATTAGTATAACCTTCCCAATGTCTGTCCCCCCAATGTTAAACTCCCCCCCCCAATGTCTAGGTGGCTAGAATAGACACTGACTGTGTAGGTGTACACCACGGTGTAGGTGCATGAGCGAGGAAGTTCAAAGTGTTCCTTTAGAAGTTGGAAAGATCCTGTTCGAATGTTTTAATAAATTACTCTTCGAACGCATTATCTTGCCATTGTTTTTGCAGAAAAGCTCCGTTGATGAGCTTTACGATAGAGCCACAGAAGTCCTTAACATTAGCGGACAATCCATATTTCTCAATTTCCAAGGTATTTAATACATACGTTTCTCTTCCGAATCGCTCTTTAAAAGCTTTCTACCCTTTTTCTTCATATATTTGCATCTATATATTGTGGTGGGACACCGGATAAATGAATAATAATAATAATAACAACAATATGCACTTCTATAGCACCAGTTCTAATACCCAAGGGTATCAATCGATGGTACTTCAAATCCATTCGCAAAATGACCAGGTCATTCCAGAGATCAGTCAGAGAGAAAGAGTAAGACCGATCTATCATCATTATCACTGTCGTCGTCATCATCGTCGTCGTCGTCGTCGCAGAATGATTAAACAAAGAAGATTTTGCTCAATGGACCGTTCCTGTTTAACTTACCTGCAGTGGCGGTTCCACGTGGGGGGATGAGTGGGGATGCATCCCCCACCGGACTTCCGCACTTTTTTCGCTTGTGAAACCTATTTTGGGGTAAAAGTCTAGTAAAACTTCGAGGACAGAACTGCGGATAACCTTTTTTGCTTGTCGACCTATTTTTCGGTCAAAGTGTAGTAAAATTAGGGGGAAAACAATCCCTTTTGTCAGCTTTTTTCGGAAACGTTTATTGGTATTTGTCCTTCTCTTTCATCCCATCACCCCACCAACTTCCTTTGAATTCATTTCACCCCTCCTCCTCCACCAAGAAGTCCTAGAACCGCCAGTGTTTATTCTAGCCCCTTGCCATTAGGGGTGATTTTGAAATGTTTTGGGGGGGGGCAAGGTTTGAGTTTCCACACGTTTGGGGGGAAATTTCCATTCCCCCAGCCAACATCTAAAAAAATTTGGGAGGAATTTTCAAACTTGGGGAATTCCCCCTCCCACCCCAAGAAGGCCTAGAATAAACACTGTAGAACCGCCACTGCTTACCTGCTCAACGACGTTATTTGACGCTGAACTGTATGGCCTGTATATACGCCGTTATAGGTCAGCCACTGGAACGAAAACGTGACTCGAGTGTGGAAGATGCTAGAATAAGAAATGGAAGCATCATCGTTCTCGGCTACAGACAATCCGGAGGGATTTACATAAGGAATCAAACTAGGACCTCCGACGGATTGTGCACATCGCCACATAACATACGCTGAATCTATATATTATAAACTCTGTAATTTATTAGAAATCAATTAGGAATTAATTGTCTCGGATATATTTTGCATCCATACAGTATAGCAAGATCGTTGGAAGCAAGAAAATATACCATGTCACTGATTTTGCTATCAACTGAGTCCAGAGATGTCCATGGGTCCATTTCTTTAGAACCTAATCCAACCCAACCCATCAAATCTCCAAACCAATCCAACCCATGTCGATAATAGGTTTTACCGTTTATTTGACCCAACCCAATCCAACCCACTGTAATACATTACAGTTTCTTGAACCATGACTTATTCTCTGACCCAACCCACCATTAATATGGAAAAGTCTAACCCAACCCAACCCAATCCATGGGTAAACCCAACCAATGGACATTGGACATTTCTGACTGATCCTAATAGGTTTCAATCGCCTTGACTGCAGCGTCAAAGACGGGAGCATAGCGATGGGGAATATATCGGTATATATACCCCCTCCGAAAAATTCTGTATATATATACATATAATACAGCATATAAAACATATATATACGTGTATATAAAACATATATATACGTATTATGCGTGTATATAACATACATTATATAACAATATATGCCCCCCAAATTTATACCCTCTCTCAGTAGCGGCCTCACATGTGGGGCCAGAGGGACCCGTGTCCCCTATTGAATGCCTGCCCCAGTGGCACCCCTGTTGGGACCCTATACTTACTACTACATACCTATCAACAAATGGTTGGCCCCCATGCTTAGAAGTTGCCACCCCAACGCCCCTCCCACTTGACAAATCATGGAGCCGCCACTGCCCCCTCTCCAAATCAAATTCCTGGATACGCCCTGTGTCAAAGACTCAAGGTGCAGAGAAAGTCATAAGCAGTTAATGAAAGCCAGAGAACTTAAGATGCATCAACCAGCAAGGAAAGCGCCCAAACAGGCTAAGTTATATGTATATATAGGCCTACATGATTGACAAAATTGACTATAATTATGTATAAATGTGTATATATATATATGTATACTATATATATATATATATATATATATATATATATATATATATATATATATATATATATATATACATGTCTAAACTTGGCAATTTCTCATGTTTTTTTAGCAATGCTGCTTATAGATTAGAAGTAAAATTTCCAGGAGACAATGTGATGTATTTTTCCCTGTGTTTGCCAATTGGTGAAATCCTCTCCTAATGACTTTGTCGAATTGTGTTTGAGCTTTTAGGCATTGGACTGTAATTTCTATCGCTGTAGAATTAATTGTTCTTAATTATAAATGCCAAAATCTGTGATAAATATGCAAATCTATCAAAAAGCCTCTCAGCTGATGGCTATACAAGTACAAGTACATAGGCTTATGTACCTGTTATTTTTGTTTGCATGCTATGTAAATTGTGGAATAATTATGGAGAAATAAATCAAAAAATATAAACAAAAATATTATATTGCTATTTTGTTGATATCAGCGTCTGACCAATGCGGTTGTTGTGAATATGCCTATATATACTTGAGAGCAAGCGATGAAATTACACTGCTGGGCAGTGGCGTAGCCAGGATTTCCGGAAGGGGGGTTTGGTTTCGACCGTGACCAAACTTTGAAAAATTTTGACAAGAAAGAAACCTCTAATTTTCGATTTTTTAGAAGCTGGCAAGAAAAAAAAGTCGTCACCTTCCTGACACCTTTACATTCTTTCTATTCTCTATAGCACTTAGAAATTGTTTCGGTCGGCAGCCAGCCAATGGGGGTTTTGACCCCCAAAATCGCGCCTGAAAATGAAAAATGTATGGGAAAGCATGTACAAAATTTTCGTCAGCAACGAAGGGGCGTTTAACCCCCAACCCCCTCTTGGCTACGCCACTGCTGCTGGACACATATCTTTTTTGAATGTATGCACAATCGGAATAAATGTGCTGAGTGATTATAATCAAATGCATATTTCAGTCATTTTACGACGTCATATCTTTATGAGGCGCAAGGGCGTCCGCAGAAATGTTTCCAGGGGGCGCAAAAACAGGATCTTGTGACGTAAGAAATGAACAAATCTTCCAGGGGAGTGCAAGTCCATCGGATTCTTGTATAAATTCACATTTTAACTTAGTACTATATTGTAGGTTACTTTTTAAAGAAATTTTACTTTTTCATGACTTTTACGATTTTTCCATGGGGTGCAAATGCGCCACCTTGCACCCCCCACCCCATCCGGACGCCCATCCCATAATATGAAGCGTAAGCTACTGCGGAATTTTTTAACGGAGTTTTCTATTGTGCAGTTGAACTGTAAAAGGCAAAGAATAACGTAGAAAATCCAAAGAGCTAACTCTCTAGCATGACAACGCGTATTAGGCCCCTAATCATCGTAAATCTTTCGATGCTCAGCGTTGAATGCATGCGTTGAATGCATGTGTTGAATGTGCGATGCGTTGAATGCATGCGTTGAATGTGCTCAATTGGATTAAGTGATCGACTGGTAACCAGCACAACCGGTGGTTACGGCTTAGTTTCAGTAGCGTGCTGACGGGGGCCGGTGGGGCGGTGGCCCCGGGCGCCGGCCAAATGAGGGCGCCAAAATTGACTCGGCAACCCTTTTTTCTCGTCAAACATTTCTTATCGACTTGGTTTCGGGCACCCACAGTGGCTTTCACACAATCAATCAATATCAATCAATAAACTTCTATGGATTCTCTATCATAATGCCTCCTAAACCACTTTAAATCAAGTTATTATTATTATTATTATTATTATTATTATTATTATTATTATTATTATTATTATTATTATTATTATTATCATCATTATTATTATTGTTATTATTATTATTATTATTAGTAGTAGTAGTAGTAGTAGTAGTAGTAGTAGTAGTAGTAGTAGTAGTAGTAGTATCATTAACTGAATTATTATTATTATTACTATTATTATTATTATTATTATTATTATTATTATTATTATTATTATTATTATTATTATTATGGGGCGCCAAAATTGACTCGACGAACTTTTTTTAGACATTTTAATCGACGTGGCCACCGAGGCCCACCACTCTGCACTCACTCCAGTGCTTAGCCTCGAAGCATGTTCTGACATGCGAACTAAGGTATTCGATAAGAAGCGAAGCTACATTCTCATTGATCTTCGTTCTTGTCATGTCTCAATGTTCAACTCACTGGTCAAGTGCACTTAAACGCAGAAGAACTGAGCTCGAGCCGAATATTAGTTTAAAACTGTACAACACAATTCGGTGTTTCATAAGTTTGGTTAATTAATTCTAGTGTTAATTTACTTTACTTGACTTGAAAGCGGACACGGAAGTCGACAAAGCGCTTGTTAGCGCAAGAGAATGTTAACCTAATTGTCACAGACAACGTTAAAGTCAAATATCTTTAAGACCTAAGATAGATAGATAGAGAGAGAGAGAGAGAGAGAGAGAGAGAGAGAGAGAGAGAGAGAGAGAGAGAGACTATTCTTTGAAATCCGCTGCAAGTTTCGAGCCTCAGCACACGAAAAAGCAACAAGGATTTGCTGCCATATTAAAGAAAAATGGCAGACGCTAGGAGAAGTCATTCCGATCTAAAGAAAGTCCAGATACTTCAGGACAAACTACGAACTTGGCTGGACAATAAACAAGTAGTAATAAATGATAATGTGATCATGGCGTCCGCAGTGTTTATACTAGACTTCTGCACTCCAGGGGCCCTGAGCCGCCTGACAAGGCCGGGGGGAAGTCAGCGAGGGAGGAGGCTGCTGTTAGTTGATGTAGTATGCCAAAATTTCGGGGCGAATTTGAAATTTCCGGGGAAAGGGACAATTTTAACCCCCCCCCCCCCGGAAACGGCCTAGATTAAACCCTGGGCGTCCGGAGGGGGTGCAATTGCACCTCCCTGGAAAATTTATGAAGTTATGAAAAAAGTAAAAGTTGCCTACTAAAAAGTAACCTTTAGTACTAGGCTGAAATATGAATTTATATAAGTATCCGATGAACTTGCTCCCCCTGAAAATTTTTTCATTCTTTCGTTACAAGATTCTATTTTGCACCCCTGGAAAAATTTCTGTGGACGCCCATAACAATTATACAATATACAGTACTGTGTGCAATCTATTCAACGTAAGCTTATATTTACTGCAAAGTTATGTTGTTGATTGTAGATGCAAATACAAGAAATCAAAGAAGAATAGTAAGTAAGTAAGTAAGTAAAATCTCGTGGATTTATATAGCGCCTTGGAAAGCAGCACAACAGTATAGCTGCTTATTCTTAGGCGCTCAGCCTCTCTTAAAATAGTTATGGGGAAGGTATATGATTAGCCAGGCAATAGTCAATATCCAAAAGGGATACAGCTGTGGAGGATATGATTTTAGAAAAAGGAAGGATTTAAGCTTAGACCTGAAGACTTGAGGACTTAATGTAATGCAGGAATTATAGGAAATGAGGATTCGGATTTTATTGGCTACAGGAACAAACCTACCAGAGGACAATAGTGGAAAGAATGAGATTACGCAGCAAGACCATAATGTGAATGAATGACCGGGTGGAACATATATAGTGGCTCTCGTATACAGGCAGGTACCATTGAGCCACTTAAAACCCTGCTCTTAATAACAGTAATATTAATATTTAATGGAGTCTATGAATAAACCTGTCTTCATGTTAAAAATATTTATCAAAATATTTATTTATTGAAATATAACCAAGCAGCAGCGTTGTGACTTGTGAGGGAATAGTCTGACTTGATCATGCTCAGATCCTCCACAATATGAGATAATAACCAGGGCGTAGCGACGGGGTGTATATCGGTATATACCCCCCCCCTCCCCCAATCAGACTACCTTAAAATTTTCAATGCGTTTTTTAGGATTTTCAAAGTTTTTAAAGATATATATCCCCCAAATCACATTATACCCCCAAATCAAATTCCTGGCTACGCCTCTGATAATAGCCAGACCGCAGTGGAGTAAGTTCCCCACCGTGACATTCTAACGACTTTGTAGGAGATCGCAGACGATCAGAATGTCTCTCACTGCTGCGATGCAATAGAATTTAACTCAAACATCCAGTCCCAGCTCTATTACATACTCGGTCTGATAACGCGAAAAGGTAGGCTTCATATATATTTTCCTAGAAGGGAATTGAGCACTGCATGATATGGGTTTACAGCTGTGTGAAAAAGTCCTGCATGTTTATAGGATTTTGGGATTTTTGATTTTTATGAATATCTGAATAACCATTAATGATTTAGGATATGCAAATCTCAATATATTTCAACGGGTATTGATGTTTTTGGTAAAGAATTTGCTAATTATTGTGTGATTGCCTTATGGATCCTTACAACAAAATTTTGTGAGGAGCGTGAAACGTGAAACGTGCAGGACTTTTTCACACAGCTGTAGGTTCAATAGCTTCTTAATACCAGCAAAATTCGTCAAGTAGGCCTACTTCTCCGATAGTTTTACTTTGTAACTTATACATTTATTCAGAATGTTCAGATGGTTTTATCATTAAATGTCATCTGATAAGTGCTGCTGATGTCAGACATTTTTCTCTTCAATCGATTCGCCTTCTCTAAAGGGTCCGACGGATCGCCTGGCCCCGAAAAGTCTTCGCCTGGACGCCGGGTCCTCCACGAGGAGGGAGAGGAGCAGAAGCAGCAGACGATAATAACAGGAGGAAACCAGGGACAAAAGCGACGAACCCCAAGATTCGGCGACGAATACGGAAAAATACTTCGTGAACTGGAAGATGATATTCACGACATTCAGGACGACATCGATAAGTTTCAGCTCAGGTTGGTTAAGCAGTGAATGTGAAAATGTGGTTTTACAAAACATAGGTTTTTTCAAGCCCTGGTTCGCAGTAAACACTGTCGACCAGGGATTTTTACACCCTAACACCCTCCCCAACAACCCCATAATTTGAGACCGACACCCCTAACACCCCTAATCTCAGCTATGAGATGACCTTTTCTGCTTGTCAGGATTGGAATTGGATTGGGAAATCCCAAGCATAACGCACACTTTGAGCACCCCAGTTATGCGAACGAGGGAAAGTTTATCTTCAGGCAGAAAATTTCCTCTGAACGTAGGCCGTAGCCTGCTGTCTATCTTAGCCTATCGGTCCATTGACGCCCGTTAGTTAGTCATAGCCGCTATTATGATTGGTGGGAAGACAAGACGGGGTAACAAATGAGGCGAGCTGACATCTATGCGTTTCAGCATTGGTTTACCATTCAGGGTTCAAAAGTGCATGTGAGCATCGGTGGTTCAGTGGTAGAATGCTCGCCTGCCACGCGGGCGGCCCGGGTTCGATTCCCGGCCGATGCAAATTTTGCGATTTTTAAGTTACAGTTACAGTAACTTTGCGATTTAAAGTTGCAGCCGATAAAAGTTAGGCCAATCAGGTGAAAAGAAAGAAAAAGACAGCAATAAATCTGACGTTTTAAACTATTCCTGCCATTTTTGACAAGTATAGAAATCCGTTTATATGAAAACATTCAAACAAACCGTTTTAGGCGCTTAGAAATTTCGTACGAAGTCCGATCTGTAGACATTGGCGTATACAGCTTGGACGAAAAACTGGTGGTCCAGCCTATTTACATTCCCCTTTCCCTGTGGTTGCCTCTTAAAAAGTCGGGGCTCGAGCCTAGGTACCTAATAGACGTGTTGCGCCTCTGTTTGTAGTCTATTGTAGTCCTATGCAGTGTTTAATCTAGACTCCTGGACTCCGGGGGTGGGACCGTGGGGGGACTGACAAGGCCAGAGGAAGTCAGCTAGGAGGCCTGGCTGCTGTTAGTTGACGTAGTATGCCAAAATTTCCGGAGGAGGGCAATTTCCCCCTCCCCCGGAAACGGTCTAGATTAAACCCTGCATGGTCCTATGTTTTTCTAATCTGATGCCAATAAGCGAATTGCCCAGAACAGAGACGGGAAATCTTGCCAAAGAGCGAATATCTGTGTTCATCTCAAACCTCGTCAAATGAGAATTCCAATTTCTACGTTCGCACATAGAAGATGTCCATGGGTTGGGTTAACCCATGGGTTGGGTTGGGTTGGGTTGGACTGGGTTGGATCAGACTTTTCCATATTTATGGTGGGTTGGGTCAGAAAAGTTATGGTTTAGGCTAAGAAATGAAATGTATGACGGTGAATGACAATGAATTAAATGTATGACGGTGAATTGGATTGGGTTGGGTTGGGTCAAGTAACCCTATTGCCGGCATGGGTTGGGTTGGGTTGGAGATTTGATGGGTTAGGGTTTTAAAATGGACCCATGGACATCTCTGCGTCCAATATAGGCCTACTGTATGTCAAATTGTGTTCTTTCTTTTTGTAATCTTATTTTTTAAAATCAACTATAATAAGAACTTATAGCTGTACACAGATGACACTGCAGCTTTGAATGGTCTAAAACGGTCTGTTTCATTGGAATGAAGCGATGGGAGCGGAAGATGGCAGAGTGGGTTACCTGCTGGAGCGTCAGGCTGACGGAGCGGGTTCACGCCCCGTTAGTGCCCCTAGTGGCTTTCACACAGGCAGTAATGCCTTCTATAAGCCACTTGAAATCATGCTAAGTTTCATGCTAAGATGATACATCTTCCTTGTGCAGTTTGAAAACAACTGGCAATGAACTGACTTCCGTGAGGAAGAAAACGCAGGACGAGATGAAATTGGCGGAAAATGAAATCAAAGAATTGGCAGATAAGTAAGTAAAATTTCGCTTTCGGCATCGTTTGCTTCAATTAAATTCTGTAGGTCTATACTTTAGTTTAATAATAATATTAAGTGTTATCTATCCTTCTATATTGTATTGTATTATTATATTAATTATGTAGCCTTTCTGAAATTACTATTGTGATGTTAATATTCACTGTTAATGTAATGTAATATGATATTTGTATAGCGCCTCTTCTATTTCTACTCAGAGGCGCTCCTAGCATAGGAGTCGCAGGGTAAAGTAATAAGTGAGACTTTAGCTTTCGCATTGAACGGAGCGAGGGAGTAAGAAGTGATTCCCGAATGGATGGGTTTAAGGCATTCCAGAGGGAGGGTCCAGTCACTGCAAAAGCCCGACGCTGGGTAAAAGCAGATTGGATTCATGACTGGCGCCAGGCACCCGCAAGGTCCGCAAATGTCTGGGAGGGGGGGGGGTCCGGCGGTCGCTGGGGCCTTTCCAAAGAATAATTTTTTCTTGTATTTACAACCACATCCTCCACATGATTCGTCCTTGGAGGTTCGAATATTTAATCTGCTGAAGGAGGAGGGGTGAAGGGCAGGGGCGTAGCCAGGACTTTGATTTAGGGAGGGATATAAATGAGGGGTATATATTGGTACATATATAATATATACTATATATTATATATTATATATGTTTAATATATATATTTATATATGTGTGTGTATATATGTATAGGCTATATAGTATATATGTTATATATACTGTATTATATATAGGGGCCTATGTATACTGATTTTTTTGGAGTATATATAGACAGTGAGCCTGATAACCCTGGCCCTTTAACAGGTAAATGTAAAGGTAGGTCCCATAGTCCGAGTCCGAGCGTCCTACGGATACGTATAGGCTTCTTCTTCAGGTGTGCTCTGTCCAAAGAAAGGTTCCATACTCCAGTGTCGCCACTCCTCTCTATCTTGAGCTTTTATCTTTAGGGCTGAATACTTGTTTTTCCTCGTAGTGTCGAACATCCACTCCAGCATCGATGTTCTTGGTCGCCCTTTCTGTGCTTTCCCATTCATCTTTCCTTCTAGTACTTCTCTTAGTAGGTTTGATTCTCCTCTCAGAACATGACCTATCCACTTCTTTTGTCTTGTACGTATAGTGTTAATTAGGCTTTTCTTCTCTTCTACCCTCTCCAAGACTTCTTCGTTTGTTATTTTTTCCGTCCAGCTAATTTTTTCCATTCTTCGCCAGATCCACATTTCAAATGCGTCTAATCTCTTTATGTCTTCCTTTCTGAGCGTCCAAGTTTCTGATCCATAGAGTGTCACTGGCCAGATCAGTGTTTTGACCAATCGTTTTTTCAGATTTCGGTTAAAATTCCTTCTCAGTAGTTCTCTTCTGTTCGTAAAGGCTTCTTTCCCCATGGCAATTCTTCTCCTTATTTCTTTATGACACTTGGCGTTTTCATCAAGCAGGCTTCCAAGATAGCAGAATGTATAGGCTATATATGCTATATATACTGTATTATATATATATATATATATATATATATATATATATATATATATATATATATAGGCTATACCAGGTTCTGGTTGCACTGATGGTATGTTGATAGCTATCGAGTTGACGGGGGGCTCGGGGTTAGACCCCAACAGTTTAAAGGCAATATGCCACTGATGATCAAAAAGTGTGGTCCCGGTCAAGGGCATATATTTATGCGCTTCAGCGTTGGTTTACACTACGGTAATTAAAGTATATGTAAGCATCGGTGGTTCAGTGGTAGAATGCTCGCCTGCCACGCGGGCGGCCCGGGTTCGATTCCCGGCCGATTCAGATTTTGCGATAAAGTTCGGGTCTATATGGAGCTGTCCATTAATTGCGTCAACAATTATTTTTGGGAAAGTTTTGACCCTCTTTCTTTTGCCAACAACTGTCAATTTATCAACTTTCAGTGACCCCTCATAATTATGTCGAAAACTTCTGACCCCCTTAGATCAGTGATGGATCGCCATAACATTTTTAGAAGGTTCTTATTTTTGCGGTGATGAGTCCTTTTTTACTTTTCTTTTGCTCATCAAGTGTCTGAATGTGGCGGTGATAACTTTTTTGCTTGTCAGACATTTTCCGTTGCAATAAATAGCATTTCATGAAATTTCCTAATTTTTTTATTATTTGTGAAAAATGAAAACGCTGACATCAGCGTCTCTTGGCCCCTGCCCTGTCAACAACTGTCAAACGTTTTCGAACCTCCTCCTCATCCCCTATTTTGTTAAACGTAATTAATGGACAGTCCTAGTATACATAGGTTTATGGTAATTCTGTAAAATTGTGATTTTACAATGTAAAGTACCTGTAAATATTTATAGATTCAATTTTAAGTTTGAGAGGAGTGATAGTTTCGTACGTTGACTAAGTCGCACTGTTTGAATCGTATTTTTTATCTCGTCTCTGACTTCTCTGCAACAGGTTTCGACTGTTTGAAAGCGGTCTTTCGTCTATAAAATTCGGAGAAAATTCGTCGAATAGAAACGAAATTCCGAATGTTAACGTCGACCCGACTCTGTCAAATTATCGAAAGAGTCCACTTAAAGAGGACAGGTAAAGGTTTTAACAGTAGCGGGTTCCAAGAATTCTTGATGGAGGCAGTGGCGGCTCTAGGATTTGGCAAGTGGGGGAACAGCTGGGGTGGCAACTTCTAATCATGAGAGGCCAACCATTTGTTGTTTAAGGTATGTAGCATTAAGTATAGGGTCCCAACAGGGGGGCCACTGGGGCAGGCACTCAATAGGGGCACGGGCCCCTCTGCCCCACCCCCGGTGAAGCCGCCACTGGATGGGGGCAGATGCAAGGAATTTTTAGAAAGTTGGTGGGGGATGAAATGAAATCCCGAAAAAGGTTGACAAGCAAAAAAGGTCATTAACAGTGTTTTACTCGACAAATGTAGGCCTACATAAAATTTCCTGAAAAAGACTGACTCGCAAAAAAAAGCTCGGTGGGGGATGAATCCCCAGTCATCACCAACGTGGAAACGCCACTGGGTTTACCCAGTGCTTTTCTCTAGGAAAAAAGGTTTGGGCATCATTTTCAAATCTGTTTTGTAGTAAGAAGCGGACCATATATAATAATTATCAGAAGAATAACAGTAGGGGAGAACGGGGTATTTTCGGCCAGCGGGGAATTTCGGCCATGTCTATTCTGCGCCATCTATCGACAATATAGCAAAAAATAAAGAGCTGATACCTCCCTTTACTTAATATGTTTCGTTTTAGCTGATAACGTTACTACTGAGCATTATTTTTGAAAATATAATCGATTTAAACGAATTTTGCGAAAACAACTTTTTTCAAGGACTTACCTTTCACAAAGTATACATTGAAACATTCTGCTTGTATCTTTATTATATATTTTCTACAGTTTAAAGCATTTTATGTTAGTATCACGTATCATCGCTCGTATGTATCAGATCGTGCGTAGCAAAGACGCACAAACATTCGGGGGGGGGGGTAAATGATTCTTTATCCCCTCACTCAGTGGCGTAGCGTGACTTTTGAGGGCCCGAGGGCAATACTTGATAATAATAATAATGTGATTTTAAGTGGTTTAGGAGGCTAAGTAAGCCTGTGTGAAAACCACTGATGTAACCATCTGCATTCAATAACCTAGTTTATCTAGATAGCCTTTGAATCCGTTCACTGTTTCAACTGTCACTCCCACCTCGTCCAAACTGTTCCATTTGTCCACAACCCTTGCACTAAAAAAGTTTTTCTTTCTTGGACCAACCCTCTGCTTAAACATTTTGCACTTGTGGCCTCTTGTGCTGCCATAGTGTGCCAATGTAAAGAATCGATCATATGGCACATCCACTTTCCCAGTCATTATTTTGTATGTTTCTATCAAATCCCCTCTTTCTCTTCTCCTTTCTAATGTTGTCAGTCCACAATATTGAAGTCTTTTTTCGTAGCTTAAATTATGGCACCCATTGACCATCTTCGTTGCTCGTCTTTGCACTTTTTCTAAAAGTTCTATATCTTTTTTCAAGAATGGATTCCAAGCCTGAACACAGTATTCCAGATGAGGCCTTACTAATGACTTATAAAGTTTAATGATTATCTCTTTGTCACGACTCACAATTGTCCTTTTCACCATTCCCAACATTTGGTTTCCCTTTTTGCTGCCTCCATGCATTGGTGAGATGGATTCATACTTCTATGGGTGATTATCCCCAAGTCTCTTTCTTTTTCTGTTGTGGTTAGAACCTTCCCCTAAAGAATATTCATTACCATTATTAGACTTCCCAACATGCATTACAGAACATTTATCAATATTGAAAAGCATCTGCCAGTCCACAGACCACTGAAACAATTTCCTTAGATCTTCTTGTAAAATTTTTTGCATCATCCTCCGAGTCTATATTTCTGCATAACTTTGTGTCATCGGCAAACTTTGAAATTTTGGACAGTAATCCTTCATCGATATCATTTATATATATTAGAAAAAGCAATGGCCCAAGCACTGAGCCCTGAGGCACTCCACTGATAACTCTTGCCCATTGCGAATGGCCTCCCTAATGCCAACCTTCTGTCTTCTTCCCTTCAACCAATTTTCAATCCATCTGAGAATATTGCCCCTTATTCCACAGGACTTCAGTTTGGCAGCCAGCCTTATATGGGGTACTTTATCAAAAGCTTTGGCAAAATCTAAATATATTATGTCTACTCCCTTGCCCTTGTCTAGATTATCAAAAACCTCCTCCAGAAAGTCCAACAGGTTGGTCAGGCATGAACGCCCCTTTGTAAATCCATGCTGACTATCTTTAACAATTTTATGCCTAGTCAAATGTTCCAAAATGCTTTCTTTCAGTATTTTTTCCATAACTTTACCGATTACAGATGTTAGGCTCACTGGTCTGTAATTGCTTGGTTCACTTCGTTTTCCCTTCTTGAACAGTGGGCTGACTAATGCGTCTCTCCAGTCTTGTGGTACTACTCCAGTTCTGAGTGATTCATTGATTATCAAAGCAATTGCATGTCCTATTTCATTTCGAACCTCGTAAAGAAACTTTGGATGTAAGCCATCTAATCCTGGGCTCTTGTCTGTCTTTAAATTGGTCAAAACCTTGATAACACATTCTTTTGTACACACTATATCTGTTAGCATTTCTTCTTCATTTCCATCAAACACAATTTTGGCTTCTGGCATAGTATTTGTATTTTCCTCTGTAAATACTGAACAAAAATAGTTATTTAGAATCTGTGCAGTTTCTGCATCGTCTGTTATTGCACATCCTGCGCTGTCAAGAGGGGGACCGACTGTGTCCTTTCGTCTCAACTTTCTATTACAATATTTGTAGAAACTTTTACTGTTCTGTTTTATATTTTTTGCTAATCTACCTTCAAAATTTGCAATAGCCATCTTGTTAGTAACTGCTGATGCTTTTCTTTTCTGAGTGTACTGTTCCTCCAAGATCTTAAGTCTGTGCTGATTCTGCTCATTTCCTTTACTTGCTAATCTGAGTTTACTTAGTTTCCTCCACGCTTTGTTTTTCGCCCTTCTTTTTCGTTGCACTTCTCTTGTTATCCAAGGAAGTTTGTTATTAATTTTCTTCTGTTTGGGAATGGTCAATTCTATGACTTTGGACATACATTTGGTAAATATGCTCCAGCCTTCCTCGGTGTCTTTTCCTGTTATCTCCCTCTCCAAATCCATTTCTGTAATCATCTTCCTTGCCAGGTCATATTCTCCCCTTAAAAAGTTACGTCTATCCAGAAACTGCTTTTGTTGACCAATCCCAAAGTTAATAGTAAAACTGACCATTTGGTGATCACTTGTTGCAAAATTCTGCCCAACCTCCACGTTGGAAACTATATTCTCCTCTCTTGTTAGAACCAGGTCTAATATGTTGTTGCCTCTTGTTGGCCTTGTCACATGCTGAAACAGAAAATTATCATTGACACAGTCCAGAAATTTCCTATCACATGATCTCTCTGTATCCAGCGTTTCCCAGTCTACATGATAATTAAAGTCACCCATTATAACAACATTTTCTCTTGATACCTTGTTCAATAATGCAAACATTCCATTATCTGATTCTTCCATAGCACTTGGTGTTCTGTAACAAACCCCTACCAATATTTTCTCTCGGTGACTTCTGATTTCACACCATATATGCTCCTTGAAGTGATCATTTTCTATGTCTGTTCGCTCCATGGCATGCAAGCCTTCTTTAATGTAAAGTAGTACCCCTCCTGCTCCATGACCTTTGCTGCTCTGGTTTTCCCTATCTTTTCTAAACATAGCATATCCCTGTAAATTTAGTTCGGTATCATCAATGTCACACTTGGCCCACGATTCTGTGATTCCGATAATGTCTGGACTCATAAGTTTTACTTGCATCTCCAACTCGGCCATTTTAATGTAAAGTAGCTGGCTGACGAGCAAAGAAAAAAGATCGTTACACCCTTTATAGTAGTGTTTACGAGCAAACACAACCACTCTTCGGGCCCCCCTCTGCCGGGGCCCGGGGGCTGTCTACAAAGTCCCCCCCCCACGTTACGCCACTGCCCTCACTAATTATTGGGGGCCGTCCCCCGCAGCTCCACCCGTGGTTTACGCCCTGCTATCACACTAGCTAACACCATTTATCAGGCCTATTAAACTGCATGGTTAGGATTGTCTATCTGTTGGGCTAGTTGTGCGGAATTGACTTTAGAACTGGCACCGGCCTGACTGACTGCCGTCGGTCAGACGCGAGGGAGCGAAGAAGCAGTGGCTCCACCTGGCGACGACTGAAGGAAAGACATCTGATCGAAAGATATCATGAGTTAAATACCATCGATAGACTAACAACGATGACTTTACTTACAACTAAACCAGAAGATTCACAGAAACTGATATACACTGTATTCCATAATGCAGGTTAGGTCATTATTATTATTATTATTATTATTATTATTATTATTATTATTATTATTATTATTATTATTATTATTATTATAAATGCTCTTTAAAATAAATTAAATTAAATTAATTACTACGAGTGATTTTGGGGGAAATATTTTTAGTAAAGAAACGTAAACTTTTAATTTTTAATTTTTAAATGTAGTGATGCATCTAGAGAAAGCAATGGCAAATTACTCTAGATTAATGGCGTAAGCCACCTGTTTCGCTGCTTGCCTATAGAACACGGAGATCAGCGCCGGACCCTAATCTCGTTCGAGTACGGGCTACCTTTACAGTTGTTTTCACACAGGCTTACTTAATTAGAGTCCTAAGCCACTTTAAATCACATTATTACATTATACCTTAACCTCTTAACACAATATCTAGGCCTACATAGGCCTATATATGCAAGAATTTGAGCTCGATCTGTTTGTTTCCAGGAATCGTTTCGATCTGCCAAGCAGGCATTCGCCAGTTACAAAGCAAAAGTGCGTTCTATTACGGCACGAATGAGACCCGATTCTAAGCCACTAGACGAAGCAGTACAAGACTACATTGATCGCAATCCAGACGACTATTGCCTGTCCAGATTGACTTCGGTACGTTGTTTCCACAAAGACAGCGGGGAAGCCCACCCCCTCCATTCGGACCTAGAGTTGCCACTGCTTAAAAGCTTTATAATGGGTCCCCAGTGCGGAGAAATTCCCTGGATCTGCTTAGTGACTCCCCCCGCAGTAGCGTTTAGAGCGGGGGTCGGTGGCCCCGGGCATCCACCAGATGGGGGGGGGATCCAGATGGTCTCGACGACTCTTTTTGCTCGACGCTTTTCTTTACATGAAACCCCTTAAAATTATCGAATTGGCCCCGGGCATACACACCAGATGGGGGGGGGGCATCCAAATTGTCTCGGCGACCTTTCTTGCTCGTTAGCACCCAGGGATATTTTTACACCTCCTAACACCCCCGACACCCCCAAATTTGAGACCGACACCCTCAGTCTGAGCCAGGAATTACCTTTCTTTTCGCTTGTCAGAATATTTTAGGAAAGGTCGACAAGGGGCAGTCTGTTGAACCGGGGATGACCTTTTTCTGCTAGTCAGACTTTTCAGCAGGGATCGACCCTCCAAAATATACCGACACCCCCAAATTGATAATCCCAGAAATAACCCCGTTGGCACCTAAGAAACACCGAGATGGCTGAGGCATCCAGATTTACTTTGGTCCCGGGCATCCAGCGCTCTTTGGCACGCCACTGCTTCCCCATCGGTCAGTGTTTATTCTAGCCACCTTGACATTGGGGGGATTTTGAAATGTTTGGGAGAGACAAGGTCTGGGTCTCCACACTTCTAGGGGAAAATTTCCACCCCCCAGCCAACATATAAAAAAATTGGGGGATTTTAAAACTTTGGGGAAATCCCCCCCCAGAGAAGGCCTAGAATAAACACTGCCGATCGGTCCACTCTATGCAGTGCCGGATTAAGCACCGTGGAGACCCATAAGCAGTCAAACTTTTGGGGCCCCGGGGGCCAGGCCCCTAATGACTACTAGAACGCCATTGAAGTGTAAACATTATTGTATGATGTCAGCGTCGTCACGTGCCTTTCGCATAGCGCTATTCTTAAGAGTAAGTAAGTAAAAAATTTCTTCGTCACTGTCTTGTGGGGCCCCTAAAAGTCGCGGGGCCCATAGGCAATTGCCTACTCTGCCTAATGGGTAATCCGGCACTGACTCTATGCATAGCAAGAGGGAAGTTTCGTGATTTTGATTTCAGGAAGTTCTGCGCGCTACCGTTGGTCGCCCGATCTCCCCCTGTGCCTTTGCGGTTCAGCCATTCGTTGAAGAGGCGTGCAAGCTGGCGTGGAACATGCAGACGCTGTCTGTCCCCATGGACATACTGAACACAGGCCCCTGCGAACTTTTCGACGCAACAAGGTATGGAACTCGCCCTCCAACTCACGGACAAGCGGGCGGAAGATGACAGAGTGGGTTACGTGCTAGAGTGTCAGGCTGACGGAGCGGGTTCAAGCCCCGTTAGTGCCCATCAGGGCGCGATTTGTAGGGGAGGGGGAATCTCACCTCCCCCACTGCCCAACTGCATCCCCCTACTGCTACATCCCCCACCACTACATCCCCCCACTGCTACATTTCCCAACAGCTACATTCCCCAAGCTTGACATATCCCCCCCACTGCTCCAGGTGACAAATCGCACCCTGGTGCCCCTAGTGGCTTTCACACAGGCAGTAATGCCTTCTAAGCCACTTTAAATCATGCTAAGTTTTTCAAGTTTGTTAATTAAAAACCCAACCTGTCTTTTCGACGGTTTAAAGCATTCTCTCTCCCAATGACAACTGTGCATAGACCTCCTTTTTCAATCGGACCAAACTGCTTTCTGCTTTCACGTATCTCAGGTATAACCGCCAGATCAATTCCAATTGCCACTCTTCGATTGTCCTTCGCTACGTTTGGCCATGCCTCGTACAAGGCTCCGATGTGCTCGTCAAAGGCGAAGCAATAACCGGATGATTTAGGAAAAACAGAGAAACTGGTCGGCTCAACAGTAGGGCAACGCCACGTCAACTAAAGGCCCGTTCTTTGCCTGTAGGGCAGTCAACCAGCTTCAACGTCATTCGCCAGAAAAATACGTTAAATGACCGCGCAGATGGTTCGACTATCAACATTGCTGCAAAATTCATTATTTTTTTATTGAATTAGGTTTAATTATTGAAATCTTTGATAAGCTTGGTGTGTCGACATCTTGCATGATTTAATATCTTCAACCACCAGTGGCGTAGCCAGGATTTCCGGATAGGTGGTTATGATTTCCAACTTCGAAAAATCTGGAGAGGCAAAAAAATAATCTTTATCTTCGTGTAATCTCTCCGTCGCTTTGCTTTCCTTCGCTAGTGTTGACAAGCAAAAAAGGTTGTCACCTTACTAGATTGCGTTTGCCGTAAAATTTTGGGTCGGGCAGCCAAGGGGATGGTTTAACTCCCAAAACCGCGTCCAAAAATTTAAAAATTGGGTGAAACACAATGAACATTTTTGGGGTCGGTCAGCTAAGGGGGTTTTAACCCCAAACCCCCTTGGCTACGCCACTGTCAACCACTATAGGCAGTTATTAAACTAAATGAAAAGCTAACTTTCGTGTGTAAAATTTACAGTATGTGCACTGTGGCTTTGTGTCAATTTACGATGACAAGTTACAAAAAATGGTGTGGGGGCTGACAGAAGGATGTTCGGAGTGATTGATCTCTAGCACCATAGAAACCAGTGTTTATTCTAGGCCTGTTTTGGGAGGGATTCCCCCCCCCCACGTTTTAAAATTCCCCTCCCAAAAATTGTATATGTTGGCTTGGGGTGGAAATTCCCCCTCCCCAAAGCGTGGAGAGACAAATGTTGTCTCTCCCCAAACATTTCAAACCCCCCAATGTCAAGGTGGCTAGAATAAACACTGATAGAAACAGTCTGTTCGGCAATTTTTGCGTGGTGCCATCGGTTCCCGTAAGAACACTGTATGATAGTAAGACCAAGTCGTGTGTGGCTCGTGTTTGGATGGGTGACCATCCAGGAATACAGTTCTCGTCTCGGCAGATAGCCAAGCTGTCCATTGTTTAGGCGTGGATAGATTGGTAGCGGCGCCAGTGGTTTTGACTTTCGATGCAGACTAGCTCAGCCTCCTAAATCCAGTGGCGGCTCCACCGGGGAGCCAGAGGGTCCGTGCCCCTATTGAGTGCCTGCCCCCCTATTGGGACCCTATACTTAATGCTACATACATTAAACAACAAATGGTTGGCCCCCATGATTAGAAGTTGCCACCCCAACGCCCCCCACTTGCCAAATCCTGGAGCCGGCACTGCCTAAATCACATTGAATCACGTTATTATTATCATCAAGGAATGGCAACTACTCTGGATTAGTGGCATTAAGCCATCTGCGTCGTTGTATGCCCAGAACACGAAGATCAGCGTCGGACCCGACGCTCGTTCGAGCACGGAACTACCTTCACCTTGACTTAATGATCCACTTGAAAAAATAACAAATGAGAAAGTACTAAAAGCCTTTGGTGCAAGAAGAAAATTGCGAAAAACCATTGGAAAGCAACAGCTTGAATATTTCGGGCATCTAATAAGAAAAGACGGATTCGCAAATCTAGTAATAACAGGAAAAATAGAAGGGAAAGAGCAAGGAGAAGACAAAGAATAAAGTATGCAGACAGTCAAAGAGGAGCAGCAAGAACTAAAGACAACATCGAAGTGATAATAAAAGCCAGAAACAGAGAAGCAGGGACGTCATTTGGGGGGGCAGAGGGGGGCATTTGCTCCCCTGATTTTGAGGAAAAAATTTTTTTCTTGTGTTATTTAGTATTTAGATTTTACATGTCCTAAAGGAGCGCCTGATATGATGTATATGATGTGGAGCAGTGTTCTTCAAGTTAACGATAACGGTAACTGAAAACACCGAATAACTGGAAAAAAATGTCAGTTAACTGTAACTTTTAACTGTAACTGAAAAGTGATTAATAACTTATGTTATAACTGTAATAGAATAAAGTTGAAAAGTTAAGTAATAGAAAAGTTATCAAAACTGAAAAATAATTTATATGTACAGTAAGTATGATTAATAATCAGTAATACGGTCTTCTGTGTCAGCTGTACTTGTGGGTCTGGGACTCTGGGTCACGATTCAGGACTAAAGTTCAGACCTCATATAAACAGTAAACACGGTTGTTATGGTTAATTGCACCCGGTGAACTGGACAAGGTCATGCCAGACTGCTGAATGGGCAACAGGGCACGTGCACTAACAGGTCTACATTTCATTGTTCACAGTTCGCACTGAACTGAGTCCATCTGACCCATCTTTTGGGTCAGATGGACCCAAAGGATGGTAGTGCTTTTCCTACGATTAAATTTTAGTTAATAAAAATTTAATATTTGCGCAAAATGTTTAAACCGCATAGTGGGCATAGACGTGAAAGCGGCGTCTGGCGGGGAAAAGAAACAGGCTAACGCAGGGACTGGAGGATGTGGCATTTCTTAAGATGAACATCAAATATTATGGTATCTGACTGATTTGGCAAAATGCCACAAATATATTGTTTTGTATTTTTTATTAAATAATATGAAATGGGATATGAGACTAAGAGAACTTTAACTGTAACTATAACGGAAAAATCAATAACTATTAACTGTAACTTAAAAATAATTTAACTTTAACTGTAACTTAAACTGAAAAAACACAACTGAAACTGAAACTGAAACTGAAAAACCATAACTTAAATAACACTGATGTGGAGTAGTCTAGTCTGAAAAAAGTAACTAACCGTTATAAACGGCTGACGAGCAAAAAAAAGGTCGTCAACTTTTTCGCAAACTTGTAACGTCAAAAGTGTTTTGTCCCCCCCCCCCCTGAAAAACAGTGAAATGACGTCTCTGCAGAGAAAGAGTGGAAATCCATGATCGCCGACGTAGGAATACACGGCACGTGAAGAGAATGGACCACTGGACGCTTTTCATGAAAGCAGTCTGGTGGAAATATCCTTCATAGAAAAATTTACAGGCCCCTGATGAGGAGCTGTATGGCCCAAAACCCAAATTTTACGGATCATCCTCAACTTGTTGGGGGATAAAAACCGCCGCCCCTAGAAATCCAATAGGCCTACCAAGTAGCTGCTAGTAGCTAGAGTGCACTGATAGCAGTAGCTTGTCTAGGATCAGATCATTTAAAAAAATTTGTTTGCACTTGCAAACCTACTGAAAAGACTTCAGCTGAAAATCACAAAAACCGCTGGATTTATTACAAGAAAAGCAATACCCACAGTCAAAACACAGAACAATACTTTAGGTATGCACATACCCTGATCCTGTACCTACCAAGTTCAAGTTCAACTCATCCTTAGAAATTCTTTAACTTCAGTGGCATACCTACTACCTAGGTTAAAACAGATAGGGGCGTATGGCAGATGCCCCTGGGCACCACTTGAAGGGGTCACCAAAAAACTGTGATCTTGCTCTCTACTCAGCGTAGAAAGAGAAGAAACCGAGAAAGCTGACTTTGAGGGGAACATCATAGACCAGTTTGCATCAGTAAAAGCAAGAAAAGTGCATTTGCAGTTTTAATCTTGCGTCAATAAAACGTCATGATTTGTTAATTGAAGATTTGTTATCATGATAATTTCATTGCTGAACCTCCACAACGGGTGCCAAATAACACAGGTAACGTCCCTGTTAACTAATTACTGTATTTCCAATTATATTACATTCAAGTGTGTACATGACTCACAAGGTAATATTATGATCACAAGGTAATATTATGATTCAAAAGTATATGATATACCATATGTATGTATATGTATATATATATATGCATATATATTGTAATAAAAAACTAAATATAGCCATATGATAAAGAAAAAGGGACTATGTTTGGCTTTTATAAAAAAGTGAACTATGCATGGATTCCAAGCACAACGCTATTACGCAAACGCTATGCCCAGTGTCAAGAGCATATCAAAGAAACATAACCGTGTTTACAAGATAACAAAAACATTGGTCATGAATTAGATTAAAAACAACTAAAGATAAGAACATCAAAATACATAATCTATGAACATGTAGTATCCACCAAACTTGATCAAGCCTCAGAGTATGCAATGGTACACCATTAATTGCAGTCTATTGTATGTTATTAGTAGTAATAGTAGTAGCAGCAGCAGTAGTAGTAGCAGTAGCGATAGTGGTAGCAGTAGTAGTAGTGATTGTAGTAATAATAGTGGTGATGGTTATAATGGCAGTAGTAGTGGTAATATTAGCAGTAGTAGTAGTATACTAATAAGAAAACTGCCAAGAAAGAAATGTCCTGGACCAGATGAGATGCTGGCAGAGTTTTTACAGAGACTGGGACAAAGAGGAATAGAGATAACGACAACTCTAATAAACAAAATGTACAATACAGGAGAAATACCAGATGAATTTCTAAAATGCAAACCTGTATTTTAAAAAAAGAGTGCAACGACTAATCTCAAACTTCTCAAAAATTCTGCTGCACTTAATAAAAGACAGACTCACTCAAATCATAGAAAAACTCATTCCTGAAAATCAAACCGGATTCAGAAAAGGTAAAGGCACAAGAGAGGCTCCTTATAACTACAAACTATACGCAAAAGAAATCTAGACATGAAAAAGATACCTTCATGTTATGCTTCATAGACTTTCAAAAAGCTTTTGATAAAGTGAAACATGACAAATTAAGGGAAGTCATGAAACTAGCAGGAATACCAGGCTTGGAAAGAAAGCTGATAGAACATCTGCACTGGAATGAAGAAGCTTGTGTCAGGACTAAATCAAGAAAAACAAAATATTTTAAAATCCGATGAGGAGTAAGAGAGGGATGCATACTGTCACTCATACTATTTAATCTCTATAGTGAATACCTTCTATCAGAAGCCCTGAATGGACTACCTGGAGTTAAAATAGGAGCAGACGACACCACCTTATTAACTGAAAATGAAGAAGACTTGAAGATCCTGATGATGAACATAATCAAGAAGGGCACAGAATATGGAAAGCAACTAGACTTGTAAAAGACAAAAGTCATGGTAGTCAGTAAAGAAACTCAAAAGACGTGCAAAACTCATCATGATCAACAATGTACAGCTTCAGCAGGTGGAAGGATAGAAGTAACATGGGAGTTACATCACAGATGGCGGTCGAAATGAGAAAGAGATCAGAATGAGAATAGGTATGGCCAAGGAAGCTTTTTGGAAGATGAAAGAGCTCATGAGAAGAGATCTCAACATCAAGGGCAAGAAGAGGGTCATCCAATGCTACATCTTCCCAGTGTTGACTTATGGATGTGAAACCCAGACAATGAACAGGGAAATTATGAAAAAGATCATGACATTTCAGTTATGGTGTTGAAGAAGGATCTTATGAGATAAGCTGGATGGACAAGGTAACAAATGACAGAGTCCTAAAAAGAAGCAAAACAACAGCAACATGGAAACTGGAAATAATAATTTTAAAAATGTCCTATGCCGATCACATCATGAGAAGTTTGGCCAGAGACCTCCCATTGATAATAATGGAAGGTAGAATAGAAGGAACAAGGGAAGAGGAGACCGAGAAGAAGCTGGATGGACGACATCTTTGACTGAACAGGCACAAAGAACAATGGAGCCCTAAAAGAACAGCAGGAGATAGAGAGAATTGGAGAAAATGACATGTCAACCCTCTGATAGAGGACTACACGTAAAGAAGAAGAAGAAGAAGAGCAAGTGTTGTCTAACAGTTAAAATTCCAATTTCAAAATTAATATGCTAAAATACATTTTATAAAGTTTACATGTTACGAACTTTGAGCACTAAATACACAGAGATTAACATCAAAATTACATACTTTTGATGACTTCAAAGAGAAGCATTGCACAGTTTATTCGTACAAAATGTGGCAACAGTGAAACTACATTGTCCATTGTATACAAATAATCAAACCGATACATAAGAAACAAGATACACATTTCAGGCAACAACTATTCTGCAAGCACAAAACTTGAAACAGTTTCATAAAACCGTGACATCAATTAATGTCCATAAAATAATTTTGCACAGCAAAACTGACGCTCAAGAAAGTGCATAACAGATATGACCTATTGTAATTAAAAGCATCGAGCATTTACAGACATTTTTAAAATAGCGCTAAAAAATCAAGATATTTTGCATTTTATTTCCAAAAACCATCGTCAACTCAAGACAACAATAAAATAAAAAAAGGCAAGGGACAAATCAGCGAACAATTTTGCAACCATCGTAAATTCATCGCGCCGTTTCAAGTGCTAAATGTTCTAGAGAGGCCGTGGAGAGTGCAGACCGTAGACCTCGGCAGTGAGTGCAGGAACGTGGTTAGCGCCCGGCGCCCATGAGCCAAGACCGGTTCCAATGCGTCCCACTCGATGAACAAGATGATGGCTGATCGAATAGCTGTTCGTATGCTCGAGCTGGGAGAGTAGAATAATGACCTGTCTATAACGCAACACAAAACATCAACAGTCTCAACACATTTAAAGTAAGGCAAAAGCTGCTGCATGGGCTAAGCATAAATACAAGTCAAAGTCCTTCCCGAGCCTCACGGGTTCATAGGGTGGCGCTGATCTCCATTGCTATAGCCCTCAGCCAGGCGTGCAATGCCACATATATGGGGCTAGTGTATCGCGTAGCGTGCCTGTTTGACTTATCGCAGGGATTTTTACCCTTGCTCCTCATTTTCCCACCACAAAAAAGGTTGAGTCGACCATTAGGGGTCCTGCGGGACTTGACCCCGCGACCTCCTGCTCCATCACCCAACGCTGTTACCGCTCTGCTAACTTCCCGCCCCTTTAAAACATAAGTACAGTAGGACTAAAATGGTTCAGTACTAAAATGGTTAGGTATTACTAAAATGGCTAGTATACTAAATCGCTATTATAGGCCTGACTTTCACTCTGATTATTTTCCAGCTACCGTTCAATACCTTACTTGCCATATTTGATACTATATAGACAATTGATTGATTGATTGGATATTTTAAAGCAATGGCATTACTGCATTAACCTACCGATGCAGAGGTGGGACAGAATCCACAGTCTTAAGAGTTCCTCTTGTCGAGACAACATTCAAACTTTTGCTGCAATCGCACTGAACATGTATAGCTTTGTGCGGATTACGATTTTCTACAACCACGATAAAGCCGGCCCAGTTACGCGCAAGGTAGTAAGTCGTCATCCCCTCACGACCCTAAACACGAAAACAAACTCAAATAATCATTAAAGTACAGATACCTCAATATCATTACACAGTAAAACCCACTTATGTGCATGGCTTTTACTCAAATGCAGCTAAAGAGAGGTGAACTGACATAAATTATGTCAAATGGTGACCAGCCAGCCTCTATCTACATCAGCAGACTAGGTATTTATCCAGTATGCAATTAAATGTGTCTGATTGTACCACAACAAACACACTCATTTAAAATATATTACTACAATCCTGCCTTGGTGACATTGGATCAAATTATGAAGAGCTTCAAAGAAAAATGCCATCTCGATGAGTCATAAAACAATTTCTACAAATATGATGTGGAAGTCAAATTAACTAAACATTCATCTCAGATATGTCAATGTATCAGAAAGTCATATAGAAAATTCAGGTATGTCAGCTATAATAACGGTAAGCTTTAATGGAAGTTTGAAAAAGTAGGGGAAAATAAAAGGCAGACATAAATTTATGAAAGAGGTAAACTGATAAGCAACAATAATCTACTGAAAAACGTAAACTGTTGCTGCTACTGAGGAGTTAATGCTGTTACAATTCCAATCCTCAGTTTTTAAAACATTTACCCCTCGGAAACAAGAAGGTTTTCAGAATAAATGTGGTAGATGAATAAACCAAAATGTCTACTGCCTATATCATTATATTCATATACAAAAATACACATTAGAGAAACATTTCATATTATTATTATTATTACCTGTTTGTTAATTCATGCAAGGTCATTCACAAAGTGAAGACTTGTAAGTGCAGAGCAAGTCAGGGGTGAACAACTTGCCCAAGGTCTCTACACAGTGGCTAGGGTCAGATTCGAACCCACTACCCTCCGGTTGCATAGCAAGAATCGTACCACTACTCCACCTAAATGCATATGTGCATCAACTGTGAAGAAAGATGAAATATAGTTTCTCAACGCCTACTTCTGTTACTTGTGGATGTGTCAAATGTTGCTGAACTACTACACGGAAGGACCGCTTCTCAAGAACTCAATACCGGATTTCTTTACGGCAGCAAAGTTCTTTTTTACCATCCAAGTGGATCTTTTAACATTGCCACCTTTCTTACCTTAATTGACAAGTCAGCGTCGTCAAAGCGCTTTTGACTTTGGTATTTTTAACTATCATCATCATCTTCTCCTTGTTCCTTCATGAACTGAAGTTAAGGTGACAGCATGAATTTCTTTCCTCCACCCATGTCGATCCTCTGTCTTCTTGACTGCTGCTGACATTTTCATTCCCGTCCACTCTTCCACGTCATCCGCCCATCTTCTCCCTGGTCGCCCTCTTCGTCTAGTTCCCAACATCATTCCTTGTCGGATTGTCCACTCCAATGTTGACCTAGTGTCGCTGTTCCGTTGTACGTGTCCGAAGTATTGCAGCTTCCTTCTTTTGCATATGTTGAGGAAACGTTTCCTCAACATTTTTAACTATGCTACAGCGCTATATAAATTGTCAAATTAACGTAACATAGTACGCTGTACTGCTCAGGTTTCAGCTGAACATCATAGGACAAAAAGTACCTCGTGGCGTTCGCCTCTACCAACGGCTAGCTGTATGATCGCATCAGCCAGAGCGGTTGTAAGCAGCGTCTTCTGTTCTACTAACAGTGCCTTGGAACTGTGCACAGACAGAGTGTACCGTGGTGGAGTACCCGTTGCTGAAATCAAGAAACCAAGGTACACTGTTTGACTTCTATTGTGTCGGTACAGTAAACTTCATTTAAAGTAATACCTCTGAAAATCACATTCGTATCAAAATCACAGCGCTTTAAAGCCCCAATTGAAATCAGTTTAAACGATTCAACTTGGATGCATTTAATATTACACAATTTGTTGCATTGTTCGAGTTTCATTGCAATAGGCAACTATTTTAAAACTTGTCTATTTTTAATAATTTTTGAATTTTGATAATTTTAACAGGATAAATTCAGTTTGCAAAATGCCAAATATCATGCCTAAATGTAGATTAGTTCAATGTTCAGGAATGTGACTACAGGAAGAAAGAAGAAGGAATTTATACAATGCAGCAGGGATTTTTAACTAAAATGTATGGTGGGCCAAATTTTTATGACAGGCGCCAAAGGGCCAAGTATATATATATATATATATATATTTCAGTTACAAAATATAGTTCATAACTACAGTAATAGAAAACAGTGAAATTGATACAAGACATTCACAAAATATTTTGCTTAGTGCTCGATAAAAATTCATCATTTCAGCATCTTCATGAGCCATTTTACACCCCTTTGCGGGCCGGATCTAGCCCGCGGGCTGTCATTTGAATACCCCCACAATACAAGAAACTCACTCTGAAGCCAGTGATTAAAAGCCATGCTGACTACAGTGTACGATCCTGGCTCTAAAATGCAGCTGCAATGGACAAAACTTTGCAGTTGTCGCTTTCCATTCTCGACCAAACTGCCGATCTGGTCACGGTCGGGCCCCGATGATTTGAAAACACAGATGCAGAGGTCAATGGGGCTTTTCTTCGATTTACAATTATTCCTGGAAAATGAGAAACAATCAATCAAATCAATCAATCGATTAACTTCTATGGCGCCACCATTATAATGCTTAGGGCATCAGCCGATGGTGCACCAAATCCAATCCGAGTAAGAGCCAGGTCAAGCCAGAAAGGTCAAAGGTCAGTCAGGTCAGTGTAACTTCACCAAGAACAACATGACTTCACACAGACTCATACACAGTCTTATCTCTTGTAATGCCTCAAAAATTACTAAACATTTTAAAACTGGATAATATTTTTCAAAATCATGCATTTCAATGTATCAATACTTCATCTTATGCAGATCTAGATTAGACGTAGTTGCGTGACAAACTCTAGGCCAATATCGATAAGGTTTTAGGTACAATAAGTTGTGCAAGTGAAATGGCCAAAGACACAATTATGCGGCCTTGCTCAACCTTTCAACAGCCTAAGAAAAGAAGTGCTCAAGAGAAACAAACAAATGAACTAATATTAATCATTACTCCAATCTTTTACACACCAAATAAAAAGTGATGTTCAATTGTCAGAACTCAAAAGCTCGTGTCACAATTGTCTGTACTAAACTGCATCCAAGCCAGAGCCAGACATACGGTAGAACTTTGTTATAACAGACTCGGTTTCAGAGCTACTCCCATCCTCTTAGCTCTATCCCTGGTCGGCCATGTCTTCGGTCCACAACCAATGGTCTTCTCAGTGTGCCCCAAGAACGCACCTCCTTGTTCCTGAAATGAGGTTTCGAGTCAGTTGGTCCTATCCTTTGGAATGCTCTTGACGCCAGTATGCGTGGCTTAGCAACTCCTAATTCTATGGCCCTCTTTTTGAAACGACTTAAAACTTATCTCTTTGTCAATATACAGTAATTTGCTGTGGGAGCGCTTCTGATTGATTCTTCAGAAGAGGCGCTATACAAATATTTTGTTACATTACATTACATAAAGTATACTTGGTTATAAAGTACCGCAATGTACGGTCCCCTGTGCAGCACTACGGCATTGGATGGTGTTGGATATAACGCACATTGGATACAACGTGCTCAATTTTACAGACCCGCTAAGTACGCCATAACGAAGTTCTACTGTAGTTCCAAGACGTAAATATATCCGTATTAAACCCACAGAATAATTTCCAAAGAAATCTAGAACACCGAAAACCTGAAAAGGCAATAAACAGATTCACCTTCCACCTCCTTGGAAAAGTCCCAATTCGACTTCCGTTGTCTCGAAAACTTCCAGAAGAGTCACAACCAGTGGTGGACCGTCGCAGCTGAACGGAAGAACGCCACACTTTCTGCTTTCCATCCAATCCGAGCGGTATTTGCAGATGTCAACAGAATCAAAGTGTCTAAACGGAAAATCAAAATAAGTTTTCACGCAAACATCATAAATGATAGCGACTGTCAGCTCTCTCTGTCTTACCGACTCTATGCGAATGTTTAATGGAGTTTAGTAGATCTCTAGGCGATCTAGACTCACTTAAGAACATCGGCCAGGCTCATCCAAAAGACTCCCTCTGCGGTGTTCGACAGGAATTCTTTGCGTCTCAACTTCGGTATCCGATCCCAAAGCTTTGAAGAATCCGACCAATCGCCCCTCCACGAAAACCGACCCCAGGGGTTGCGAAATCTCACAAGTCTATAATCGTCCAAATAACAACAAAGCATGAAGTAATTCGCCGTCATTACATCGCCTTGGAATAATTTGGTCATACTTCTCTTATAAAGCAATCTTTATAAAGCAAACAAACTAACATGGTGTGAGAGTCGCAGGCATAAATCATTATTCCTAGAGGAAATTGTTTTCCTTCTCACAACTTTTTCCCCTCTTGTCATAGGGCTTTTATTATTTTATATTTTATTTAAAATTTGATTATATTAGTCAAAACAATGACAGACACACATCATAAGAAATTCACAAAAGAACCAAATGAAAATGTCAGAAATGCATCTCTAGTATATGATGTTCAGATTTCATGCCTTTAGTGTGGCATTTCAGGACAGGAATCCAAAATGCAGGCATTGGTAACAACAGTAACACCCGTATGTCTGCAGTAGGTCTCTGTATCCATTAATTTTAGAAATGCAAGTACCTTTTTCAGAAAATCAAGGTGAAAAAACTACCAAATTATTGTAGCAGAGTAAAATTAAAAGTCAAAAAAACGTATATCTCGATTGCAATGAGCCGTATTTTCATCTAAAATTCTGGAAGAGGTTCTGTAAGAGGCTTTGCTTTGAGTAACCATGACAAGTGCAAACAAATATGCTACACCACGTCAAAGATGTGAAAGCATAAGACAAGACTTTCGCTAACAAGACAAGACAAGACAGTTATAGAGAACAAATTGTTACCTATGACCATCGACATCCTTTACGTCTAGAATGGAATAAGCATGTCGTGAAATCAGTCCAAGACGCTCATAATCCGCGTTGTCGACCTTCATGTTTCCACCGCCACACGAAGCACCCATGAGAAACCTATTCACAATACGCCACTAAGCATTAAAATGCTACAATACTTCCCATAGGCAGTGCTAATACACAGTTGGTTAGGCACATCATGCATTGTTTGACCTCCGTTGCTATAGCCACGGGGGACCCCGGTCCCCCTATTTGTGCTGGGACTGGTAAAGGGATTTTTGCAAAATCTTTGAGTAGTTGGGAGGGGAGTTAGATACCATTGACATGGTGACGTTTTGTTGCTCGTCAAGACTTTTAAACCAGAACACCCGAAAATGTCTATGTGCTCCCCTATTTCAGAATTCTGGCAGGGATGGGACCAGTGTTTAATCTAGGCCGTTTCCGGGGGGAATTGCCCTTTTTCCCCCAGGAAATTTCAAATTCCCTCCCGGAAATTTTGGAATACTACATGGACTAACAGCGGCCCCTAGCAGAATTCCCCCCGGCTTTGTCAGTTCCCCCCCCAGCCTTTTCAGTTTCCCCCCCCCCCGGAGTCCAGGAGTCTAGATTAAACACTGGATGGGACCAAGACAGTAAGTGGCAAGACCAAGACATCAGGTCTCAAGACAAAGACCAAGACAGCAATTTTAAACAACAACTGCTAAAAAATCCAACTGTCTTTGTCTTGAAGGGCTATACCAAGACAGTAAGGACGAGACCAAGACCAAGTCACTCACCCTCAAGACCAAGACCAAAACACTGAGAATGTTGTCTCGAATGTAATTTGCATTAGTGACGATAAGCAGATTTGATAAAGCTCCCACAATGCCCACAGTTTTGCCATAGCAAAGGCAGTATGCAGCGACATAGGTAGTCATATTATTATTATATGGTTATTAACACACGTTAAGTCATTAACAAAGTGAAGAATTGTTAGTGCAGAGCAAGTAGGGGGTGTGTATTTATGAGTGTGATTTCTTGATGAATCCGAAATTGGTATCAGGAGGGAACAACAGATTTGAGGTTGCTACCTTCAGACTTTGTGGCAACAATCCTACCACTACTCCACCATGTGCCACAAAATCTCTGCAATGATGCATTAACCCCTTAACCGTGTATTTAACTGTAACTCAATGTAAAATGGACGGATATATTCGGGGTCCCCGGTAAAGGGGTTAATAGAAGGCAGGACAGAAAAGTCATAAGCATAAGCTATGCTGTTGATAAACTGCCCAGAAATTAATTCTGTACACAGTTAAATCTAACTTAACTTGTCAACTTATTCTCAAACAATCCAAAAATTATAATTAATCAAAATTAATACTAAAACAAGTTTATCTCCACATGCCAACTTCAAAGTCTGGATCACTTGTGATTTTATGCCCATATCACGTACCTACCTAAAAATGGCTGATTCATAGTATAAACCATGGGTGCCCACACACTGGGGCAGGAGGGGGCACTTGTCCCCCTCTGGAAAATGCAAATTTTTTTATAACTAACTATATTTTGGCTTTTAACCAATATTTTCACACTAAAACACTACTGATAGACAAAGTGAAATCGAGAAACTTACTTTAACGAAAAAACTGGAATTTAAGATCTTTAAAACTATATCCACTGTGACCATTGTGTTTTGCCCTCTCTTGTCTAGTAATTTCAACCATCTAGATGGCTGATTCATAGCATAAACTGAATGCCCAAAGAATGGATGAGTAGAGTAAAGTAATCAAAACTTACTTTACTCATCCATTCTTTGGCAAATGAACTATACAATCTGAGTAACTAACTTGGATTCACGACAACTCAGCAGCTTCACCCAAATCAAATCTTTTTCTTCCTCGGTTTTTACCCCTAAAAGCACAGTAATAGAAGAGCAAGAGAAACATCAAAAAATCCTTTCATCAATATCACAACAATTCTGGACGCATCAGTATATCACAATCATAAACACATGTTACAAATTCAACAAATTCTACAGAAACGCTTTCCATCACAAATGATTACCGACAGAAACTCCAGAATTCACAACGTCAAAGAACAGAACTGAAGGTTCAGAATCCATCAAATACTGGGGGTAAAAGTGCAATATCAGATTTTCAATTTGGAAGCCTCACAGAGAGCCACAGACACATTATACACAATGTTCAAGAACAAAACATATGAAGCAAGGATTCCTATGGCACAACCATACATTCTATTATTATTATTATTATTATTATTATTATTGTTGTTATTATTATCGTTTGTTGAAAGTTCCACGGAAGGCAACTGTGTTAAATCTCTGGAGTGACCCTGATATATATTCACTGTAGCAGAAAGGATGTCTCTCTTTCATCTCCATTATCATCATCATCATCATCATCATCATCATCAACATCATCATCATCATAATCATCATCATCATCACTACACTACTACTACTACTACTACTACTAGTACTATTATTATTATTATTATTACTTCATTATCAAAGCAACTTTTATAGCGCAGTGGGCATGGCAAAGGCCAAAGACAAGGACGCTTAACATATGTCACTTATAATAAATACTAAACAAATTGAGTCTAAATTCTTCATGAATGTCACATGAGAGTTAGCTTTTGTAATGTTCTATAAAATTGGATTGCCACATTAACTTCATCTTTCACCGAACTTTTCTATTATGAAGTAGATCATGCAAGCGATATAAAAACAAATTTTCACCTTATATAATTGCTTAAAATAAAAGTGCTTAGTACTTCAAAACTAACCAGTTAACGGGACACTTTCACAAGGCGCCCCTGTCAAGGTGGAAAGGCCTTCGATGCACCAACCGGAGGTCAAAGCTTCATAGGATCCGTGAATCTTTGCCAAAGCCTTCTCGATTAAAGGAACCCACAACTGCTTTCGTTTTGCCTGTTCAAAACAACAAACCAAATCAGCAAAAAAACGTTGCTAAACACAATATCATCCAACAAACTGAAATTGCTAAAAAATTTAGACGGGGAAAAACAATACAGCAAATTGGTAGAAACGGGATAGAATTGAAAAAAATCAAAAATAATCATCATCATCACAACCATTGCCATCTTCATCAATATCAAGAAATATTACTAGCAAATGTCAAAATTCATCGTTAACCTTTCACTTCCACAGTAAGTGCTAAATAGCATAAACCTTCTGTGCTGCACAAAAACTTATGTTGATGTCTTTACATGTCATGATGGCACACAGAGCACTAATGGTGTATTACATGTTAACATATCGTAAAGGCAGCAAAAGGCTTAAAGGAAAAGATCAGTTTCTTCATCATCATCATCATCATCATCATCATCATCAACAACATCAACTCTTGGGATCATTGCCGGTTGGTGTATAATGGGATCTCCACAGTTTTCTGCCATTCTTTCCTGTTCATTGCTCTGTGACTCAGATACTGTAGACTGCTTCCACACCATTCTTCTATATCATAGCACCATTCCTTGTGTGGTCTTCCTTTCTTATTGATTTTCACCCTCCATTATTTCAAACATTAGAGCTTTGATCTTTCTGTTGCTTTATACCTGAGAATACACTAGTCTACCATAAACATCGCAGGGAAATAAGTCGTCGACGAGGACAGTTTCCCAGTTGCCATCTTTGCATAGATGAATCTGATACGCGCCCTGAGGGCAATACTCTCTAGTGATCACAATTTTCTCCAGTAGAGACGGCTGTTCGGCAAGCACAGACAGCGAACTCAAAAACCTATTAAAGAAAACAAATGCAGTGACACAATCAAAACAGAAGAACGTCCAAATGGATCCTTTTAGAAACTTTTATCATAAACATCAATTGCTGAAGTGTGTTATAAGCCTGGCTAAAGACACCTGCTAAAGTCACATGTCTTCAAGGGTCACACTGTATTAATATTACTACTACTGCTGCTGCTGGTGCTGATACAAAATGTCACGGACAAAATGTCACAAGGAGAAAATGTCTGTGGACAAAATGGCACAGGGACAAAATGTCATTCTAACTCTAACTCTAACCCTAAACTGTGGACATTTAGTCCCCGTGACATTTTGTCCTGTGACATTTTGTCCGGCCGCGCTGCTATTACTACTACTACTACTGCTACTGCTACTGCTACTACTACTACTACTACTACTACTACTACTACTACTACTACTACTACTACTACTACTACTACTAGTCTATGTGAGCTTCATGCATTAGTGAAACAATATACCTGATTCCTGTCAGAGGCAGTCATTACACTATTTGAAGCACTTCAAAAATCATTAACCTAATATTATTAATATATTACATATAACACAACATAACAAGAACTAATGAAATATATTGTGCCATAGATAAGAGAGCATTGTTGCTCTTCGTACAATTGCAGGCCGAGCCAAGAGACAGTCATGCACCTTCGGCGGACGCTACTATTGTTTCCTATGCAGTCAGCATGTTAAGCCAGTGTCCACTGGAATATGGAATAATTATTGTTCTTAGGCTTTAATTGAGAATGGCCGGTAGAGGATTCGTATTCATACTCAGTATTTGTTGAATAGTGAACTGGACTATTCGTATTCATCTGAATAGTTCAAAACCCCTATTTGGCCCAGCCCTGATAATAATAATAATAATAATAATAATAATAATAATAATAATAATAATAATAATGTAAAAATGCTTATTGGACAACAATAAATATGATTACCAGCAGTTGCCAAGAATTCCTTGGACGATGTCCGATGGCTTTGGCGACCGAAAAACAGCCCATTTGTTTCTCTGTTCGGATAAGTTGCCATGCACTATTTCATGAGGTCGAAGCCACTTAGTCACTACGTTTGGGTGATCCTTGGGGTTCTTGAACAGTGAGTTAGGTATCGGAGGGAAGGAGTCATCCACAAATGGATGGCCCTGCTGCAATGACAAAGAGAATACAAAAAGTCTAGTGAAATCTGCTAGAATTTAGACATCAAACATCAACAAAGTACCAATCACATTGATTGATTGATTGATTGATTGATTGAGTGAGTGAGTGACTGAGTGATTGACTGGTTGAGTGATTGACTGACTGATTGAGTGATTGACTGGTTGAGTGATTGACTGGTTTATTGATTAATCAATCGATGGATTGATTGGTCGATTGATTGATCATTGCTACAGATATTTAAACATAACTTGAGGCTTGGCACTGACCAGTGTATGTGTTAACCATAAAAGTGACTGAATAGCTATGCAAACTTTAAATTTTATTTTAGGTGTCAGCCTGCATAAAAACATTAATACCTCTCCTTCATCTTAAACAAAGTTCATTTTCAAGACATAATTCATGGCTCAGTAAGTCTATGCAGAACTTTGTGCAGCAGTGGTATCATAAATGCAATTGAATATCTGCAAGATAGGCAGGTCTGAGTCATAGCAGTTATAATGACCCCATGTACTGCGTGCTGGGGATAAGGGCTAATGGTCAGTGTACTGCACTACAATTAGCCAAAGCAAACTCTACCAGAGACAAGACTGCAAACAGATTTTCACAGTCAACCCAGCAGTAAATGACCAGGGGCGGCGCTAGGGGGGTGGGTCCGCAGGTCCGGACCCACCCAGCCTCGGGCAGTGGCACCCGAGCAGAGAGCAGATCGTGGATGTGGAAATCCGCAGAGAAATTTTGATTGGGGGAGGGGTAGGGGGAGGGGTAGTCTGAGCCGGGTCCTAGTTGTGCAGATTGCATTAGACCAGCGGTTCTCAACCTGTGGGTCGCGACCCCCACGGGGGTCGAATAACGATTTGCCAGGGGTCGCCCGAGACCATCAGAAATATGGGGTTGTCTCTTTTCTTGTTATTGTACAAAATTTCCTCAGTGGTAGTTACGACGTACTAGTTGTTTTACTACAACTGTCATTCGAAGATAGACACGGAGACAATTAAATAATAACGATTTCGAACATTTTTATTGTCGTAGCATTATTATTTTTAGCAGTTTACATTGTGAACGAAAATAATTTTACCGTTGGGGGGGTCGCCACACAATGGGGAATTGAATTAAAAGGGTCGCGGCACTACAAAAGTTGAGAACCGCTGCATTAGACCCACCCAGCTAACAAAACCCAGCGCCGCCTCTGTAAATGACAATATCTGATGGAGACAATGTCAGCAAGGAAGAAAGCTGCCAACCACTAGCTGCATTAGCTTGGATGTTAATATTTCACGCCCTAAGGCTCTAGGCCTCAGAATCTATTGGAACACCCATGACCACAGTAAATGACAGACAGTTACACCATTAATCTAGAATACCCGGTAGTTTGACAGTGCATTCTCCATACAACACTAGCAATTAACTTTTGCAGCTACTACCCAATTAATTACATGCGCTTAAGCAATGGATGGCTGAGTTGACCACAGGAATCATGGCTTGATCACACAATAGACATATCCAACTATAAAGTCTCACAAGCAGCCTACCATTGCCACTGTATGCTTACTATCGATAATTGCAATACATCTGTCAAAAGTTCCGCATATGCAACACATAATTGCATGTGACAAGAATGTCCCAAGATGGAAAGTCACATATATCAATACAGACTAAAAATTAATCAAAAAATAATAGTTAAAATACATTTAAAGTGTCAAGAACATGAAGACATATAAAGACCCTTGAGAATAAATCAAAATTGTGCATTCTAATGTGAATTTGTTTGTCTGACTTTTCTTAAAACGTAATTAGCAGGAAGAAATTCAATTGTAACCATTGTGTTTAAGTCAAAGTTTGGATAAATTACAACAAATACCTCTTTGCAAAACTGGACAATTTCCTTCCATTGATCCCTTGCTGTCTGTTCATCTTTAGCTCTCAATTCCTCCATAAAAATGGAATTTTCCCTCGTAAGCAGTAAAGAATTCGGTGGTTTCGCGTCGGACAAATTTGCACGATGGCGGTCGTTGCGAGGTGTGCAGCATACTTCGCACATTGCTCCGTTAGCAGCGTTCAGGAAAGTGCAGGCGCCACACGGCCATTTTGAAGCTGCCGCCGCCGCGGCGGGCGTCGTCAGCGTGAAATCGTCAAGGATAGGCAGAGATGTTTCCCGTTTGGCCTGGCACGCGCCGCATACATGAGCCATTTCGGAATTCAGAAGAGTGCACTTGCTGCAGGTCCAGCCGCCTTTCACAGACACCGGCGCAGCCGCACTCCGCACTTCTGCACTCCGCGCTTTTGCACTTCGAGGCAGCCGAAGAGTGCCGCACGACATGCAGTCGCGAACAAAACCTTGATTTTCAACGTTGCACTTCGCACAGATCCATACAGCCGTTTCATTCTGCACTTGCATTGCTGCGCCGTTTGTTTTCGCCTGGACCTTGTCCGGCCGCCGCGTATCTCTGGAACGATCTTTCAAATAACCGTTCGTTTTTTCGGTGTTACACATATCGCAGACCTTTGCCCACTGAGGATTGTTGTTATATGTGCAATTTGAACAAACCCAAACTTCATCCATCGAAGAATGACCGCCTGCATTAGTCTTGCTATCACATTTCGCAGGTGACGTTTCCCCCATCTGCAAAAAGCGATGTCTTTTCTTGCAATCAGGCTCGTCTGTTTCGAACTTCGATGCGGACACATCTCGGTTGCTTTCCGCTGATCCGGAATTTCGTTTAGAAAGAGCAGCGCCAAAAAGACTCGTCAAGAAACCGGGTACGGCCGGGATAATTTTCGGCAAAGTTTTAGGCACGTTATCCTTCAGCGGAGCACCGCATACCTTGCAGTGCGAACTAGATTCGGAATTCTTCAGCGTACATCTCCTGCACTCCCACTCTCCGACTCCTTTGAACGCACCGTCGCCCAAACGACCTTGACATTTGTCGTCATCGTCAATGACTATAAGATCGTCTGTGTACGTTCTCAGGGACAAACAAAAGATGCATTCCTCGACCAGCACCGGATTATCGCATTGGCAAACGCCACAGCGCCAACACCTGCCTGCGTCTTCTTCCCCCATTATAACATCGTCTTGAACGATCAGCTCACCTCCATCCACGCATATCATACTGCTGCTCTGCTGAAGCTCCTCTGATAGCAAACCTGTCGAACTTTCCATAGGCTCTGCATCGGTGCATGCGGCTCGCTCGAGGTTAGGCTTGCTCATTTCTGCTCAAAACGTCAAATCATTGGTCATTTAAACTTAAAATGCAAGCGTTGATCTCTTCTGTATAAAGTCTAAATGGGACAAGCAAAAGCTATTCTGTAAATACAAAGTCCAGTCCAATAAAGAAAGATTATTCATCAATGTAAAAGCCAGAAATAAAGCCAATCAATAAAAATGTGACTCAAAGCCAAGATTCCCTGAAACTTTAAACTTTTGACTGCTGAAGTTACATGTAACAATTACTTATGTTCCAAATCAGAATGATTTTTAACCCAGAAGAGATTAACTCCATAAAGCTATGATAAACTACAGAAAATCCACTTACAGCAGCAGCAGCAACAACAACAACAACAAAAAATACTACTACTACTACTACTACTACTACTCTACTACTATTACTACTACTACTATTACTACTACTACTTAATACTTTTATCACTATTATTATTATTATTATTATTATTATTAATATCATCATCTATCATCATCATAATCATTAAGGATGTCGAAAGTACCTATTCAAATAAAATCACTACCTAGTACACTGCAACCCGATACTTGAAGTCAAGCGTATAGGAATAAGAGGCAACTTCTGTAATACGTCGAAAGCTTAATATAAATAATTGACCAAGGTTTTACTTACTCACTTTTAGTCAGTCGGTCCATATGTTTAATGCAACGTAATAGCGTAAAATCCGGGAGATCGCTGTGTCACCGTTACTCGGCATTGTGCGTTTAAAAAGTCAGCGCTGAATCACTCGAAAGAAAAACGATATATTCGCCGTCTTCCATTCTATCCGCGAATTTTATAATAAAAAATCGATAAAATTTAAAATAAGTTGCACAATTTAAACGGATTGTATCGTTTCGTTTCAGTGCCGCTCGAATTTTCAAAAAAAGCTATGAAGTACTCCAAAACATGAGGGATTGGGGTTTTCAACTTTTCATTGACCGGCAGAAACCAGTAGATTTGGTTTTTAAAATTTATTAAATAAAAACAACTTGATCTACTGCTATCTATCAAATACATGAACACTACATTTTCAATAAATTTGAGCACCGGCAATTTTCATAAGGGCATCAATTCTGATGTTTGGCCCACCCAATTTCAATTGGCAAATTACAATGCTTTGTGGAACGAATAACCCCAAATCCCCAATATATTGGCAAAATATTGCCAAATATATGAGAGATGTCACAGATGTGGAAGACCATTCAAAATTATTATATTTATATAACCATGCAACTGTGTTTTTTCAATGATCGATTGATTGTAATGGCAAGAATTTCTCGCTGCGCTGTCTTGACTCTAAAATATTAGCCAAGTTGGCCCACCCAATATTTGGCTTGTGGCGCCCTCCATGGTTTTAATTCGTTTCATCACTCTTCTGAATTTTTGCATATCTATAGCCTACTGTAGCACTAGCATTGTCCAATTTCAAACAGGGTATCAATTTTATAATGTTTTTGTGATCTATAAAACCTGACAGAATAGATTTCTGAAAGACTTTGTATAGTGTAGTTTCAAACGGCTCATTATTTTTCGTGGCATTTCGAAAGCTCTAGAAAAAAAAGAGACAAAATATATTGACAATTCTAGTACGGTTTGGCACAGCAAAGATGGGGGCACAAGATTATGTGGTTTTAATTCGTTTCATCACTTCTAAATTTTGCACATCTATAGCCTACTGTAGCACTATAGTCCTTGTTTTGTCCAATTTCAAACAGGGTATCAATTTTAAAATATTTTTGTAGTCTATAAAAGCTGTAATAGAAGAAACCAGCTCTCTTAAGCGCCATCTTATCTCTCGATTGATTTTTTAGACATTTGACAGAGAATAGATTTCTGAAAGACTTTGTATAGTGTCGTTTTTGTTTCAAATGGCTCATTATTTTCCGTGGCATTTCGAAAGCTCTAGAAAAAAATTGAGCCAGAATATATTGACAATTCTAGTACGGTTTGACACAGCAAAGATGGGGACACAAGAATATGTGGTTTTAATTCGTTTCATCACTTTTCTGAATTTTTTCACATCTACAGCCTACTGTAGCACTAGTCCTTGCATTGTCCAATTTCAAACAGGCCATGTTGGCCCACCCAATATTTGGCTTGTGGCACCCTCCATGGCATATCATATGCCAGGCACTCATAAAAAGGACATGAAACAATAATGTTCTCCTGTGTGCTAGCCGGGTCTTCCAATCAGCCATGGGATCTTCCCTGTAACAGCGAACCAAGTTTCCATTTAAATAATACCTCTAGACATGCAGAGTTATGTACACCAATTGTATAACAGTACCATAAAATTGAAGCATGTTCAATTTGACCATAGGGGATGCTGATTGTAGAAAAGGTTTCAAAGCATGCAAATAGTTTCCTTTCCAAAAAATCTATTACAACATCCCTGAAAGGATCCTTTATATTAATCATCAAGCAACTAGACAATGCCATTAGAAACCATGCTCGGCTGGTGTTTTTCAGATAATTTAATGCTTGAGGTTTGACCCTTGTCTGGGATAGCAATATTCTTCTTCTTCTTTCTTTCCTTCCGTCTTTCCCTATTGGGTTGGACGATGGGTCTGAATGAGTTCCTTCCACTTCTGTCTGTCTCTTGCTGCTCTGGTCATTTGGATGAAGTTCATTTGCATTTCTTCTGCATCCTCTTTTAAGTTTTCTATCCATGTGTTTTCTTGGTCTTCCTTTTCTCCTTTTCCCTTCAACATAGTTGTATAATGCTTTCTTTGGTAGTCTTTCTTCCCTCATTCTTTCAACATGACCAAACCATTTCAGTCTTCGTTTCTGTATTGATTCGAGTATCGTTTCTTTTTGCTCTGTCTTTTCTCTGATCGTTTCATTTCTTATTCTTTGTCTTCTGCTGACTCCTGCTATTCCTCTTAACCAGTTCATTTCTGCAGTCATTAATCTTCTTTCGTCTTTCTTCTTTATGGTCCAGCATTCTGATAGCAATATTGCCCAATTGAAATTTACTTAAATTTCAAATTTGCGACTGAAATCTCACCGATAATTAATTCTGCATAGCCTATGTTGGAGGCAGGCCTTTGCAAGTTTGCACCACAGAAATTTCTAGCCAAATCTAATTACTGTATATTGTATGCACACACAAACTCATGAATACAGGAACCTGTATTCATATAAGCTTGACATCATTCATATGCATAAACTTCCATAAGGCCTTTAAACTCAAGGTCCCCACTTTTTAGAAAGGCTACCATAGAGAAAGGGAATATTGTACTAGGAGTTGGGTCCCTCACTTTACACTAATTGTAGCATTTAGCAGTGGTGATTTCAGAGCTTAGCAGCATGTACAGTATACATATTATACAGGTTCTCTCTAATAGCCATGTCACCTCAAGTTAAGAAACACTAAATTTTTAGTTCCTCAACAGCAGCAGTGTACAAACGCACCCTGGAAATTGTTGGCCCACCAATCACAAATGAGAAAGCTCTGGTCAAATTGTGACATTAGACAAATACTGTACTGTATATAACACAAGCTACCATAACAAAAAATTTGCAGTTTATAGGGTAATGACACTTATTTATAAAATCTCCAGCTGTGCACTGAAAATTTCACATGTCCCCCCATGGTCAATACATTTTGTCCACTCAAGTGGTTAGAATGAACATGCCATTGTTTCAATTGCAAATTGCAGCTCAATAAGCTTTAATTACAAAGCAAAGCAAACACAAATAGTACAAAACAACAGTTCACGACAGTAAACTTTATTAGAATTCCAACTCTGGTATTTCTCAGTTTTTAAAGTTTATTGTTAACAGAATTTTATTTCGCCTGAGAAGCGGCAACAGGGGCTTGGATCACTTTCTTGGCAACAGTTCCCTCGCGGAATCCATTTCTACAAATGAAATCACAAAAGAGTTAAACCTTACTAGGATATCCATAAAACAATTCAATACAAATCACCTGCCCAAAACCACAACAGACTTATCAAACAGACGATACTATAATTATACACAGCGCTAATAATAAAAAGGCACACTATCATCATCATCACCATCATCATCTTCATCATCATCATCATCATCACATGACAAACAGTCTCTAAAGAATCTGAAGACACACTTGTTCAATTTGTCGTTTGACTGCTAACCTTATGTTGTGAAGCACTCTTGATTTAGGCTTAGGACTTGCTATAGGGCTATATAAATTGTCAGAAATAATAATAATAATAATAATCATCAAGTTCTCTGTCCTGAGACAGGTTCCGCTGTTTCCAATCGTCGACTCTACTTTCGTTTCTGCGTAGGTTTTGTGAGACTCTGCATCTGGTTACATCATCCAGCCCAAAAGCAGCCTCCAAGTCCTTTGACCTTTTCCCTCATATACTTTCCCTCCATTACTGCTTTAATCAACGATTCTCCTCTTAGCACATGTCCAATCCAGCTCCTCTGTCTCCGTTTCAATTAAACACAGTATATTAAAGCCACCCACATAATTTTAAACATTTATTACAAACAGTGGCAGCTCCAGGATTTGGCAAGTGGGGGGGGGGCAGTTGGGGTGGCAACCTCTAATCATGGGTGTCCAACCATTTGTTGTTAGGTATGTAGTATTAAGTATAGGTCCCAACGGGGGGGCCACTGGAGGGGGCCAGGCACTCAATAGGGCGTGTGGGCCTCCCTGTGGAGCCACCACTGATTACAAAAACTAATAACAAACAATAATTTTGACATTGTATTTCAGCTCAATATTTAACAATTCTCTTTACACTTGCCTAAAGCGACGAAACACGATCTTCAAATGTCGCATACGACCAACACCCTGCGTACGTCTCCTCTTTGCCTTTTCACTCCAGTTGTCTAAAGTATGCACCAACAAAACACTAAAAATTATTACTTTTATCTCCAATGGGGTTTAAGGGTTAACATAATAAAAATTATGGCAAATCTGCATCACAGCTCTACATTTCAAATTTCCAAATCAACAACATATTCTAACACTGTTCACTGTCCATGAATGAACTGATCAGAATACAAATACCAATGAATAGAGAACGGTCACAAAGCAGATGCAAAGAACTTCACAGTAATCCCCACAAAACTAATGATGTTAGGAACTACTTCTGTGTTGAATATCATCCACAGGTAGATTTATTACAGATGGGAAGACAGATAGATTATTACAGAGAATAAATTCCCTTTCACTGCCTCTCTGTCTAGCACCTCTCTGTTAATACTCACTTCCAACTGAACGCTAACTATTATTGCATGAACATTGTAAACGTTGACTGATTTTAATTTGATATTAATAGACTGATGACATTAATCGATCAATCGATCAATCAATCGATCAATCAATCGATCAATCAGCTGCCTTACACGACTATGGTACTTTAAATTCAACATTTGTATCCATGTCACAATTTATTATGCTCATTAGATATGCAAATACTTATGTGCTCCAGACAACAACATCATTATCATAGTTGCTTTCTGCCAGCTCATTGGCAGCAATAGATAGACAAGAAACTTCTCCAGTTATCTTTTCCCATTGCTAATCTCCTTCCTTCCATTGATTAATTACTGATAACCAGCGTCTTTCAAAGTCTTCTTTGATATTATCCATAGACTATTTCCTGGGCCTTCCTCTTCCCCTCTTTGTATGTGTAGAGTGCTTTATATAGGAGTCTGTTGTCTTTCATTCTAATTACAGGTCCATGCCAGCTTCTTCTAATCACTGTCTCTTGCTTCCGCAGTCTTTTTCCGATGTCATAATTTCTTATTGTTTGTAGTCTGCTTACTCCCAAGACCTTTCACAAGCAGCTCATCTATGTTGCTAGCCGTCTGTTTTCACCAGCTCGTTTTAACCCCTTAACTGGGGATCCCGGATATATCCGTCCATTTTACATTGAGTTACAGTTAAATATGCGGTTAAGGTCCATGTTTCTGATTCATATAGTATTAAGTATTTGCAGTACAATGATATGCCTAAGTCTTCCCATTGTCTGTAGTCCCTTTGCTGCTCTCTCATCAATTCTACTTAAAGCTGTTCTATCTGCAAGAACTGGAAAATCAGACCGACTTATTGGATCTGGCCACAGGATATCAACTTGTGTCTCATTATCCCAATAATATTGATAAAAAAAACATTAGGATAGATACTCAATACCTATTTTAACTTATTGTGAGATTGCTAGAATCTCATGCAAACAGGTCCAACAATCCCTTTTTCTTACATTTGCGGATGCGCTTTTCAGGATATCCACATCTGGAGCAAGACTTCTTCTGGATGTGATAACAGCGGCCACCACATCGTCTACAGAGCGTGTGCGTCTTATTGTGACGCTTACCGAAGCTTGATGTACCTTTCGTCTGAAATGAGAACAAGCCAGGGCTAGAAAATGCGACTTTAAAACTAGGTTCTTTAAAAACCTTGATTTTCCCCAAAATCCAAATTTTAGGTGGTTTAGGTTTTTGCTTTATTAAATCTAAAAATGAAAAAATTCAATCTCCAATGCTTTAAAACACATGTGACAACAATATAGAAAAGGGTCTATGGGTGTTGACATGTCAAAATTAAGAAATAAAAACCTACATTTCACTTCTAAAAACTAGGTTTTTCCAGCCCAGAATCAAGTCCTCAACAATTACCATCATCTAAAATATCTGTCATATCAAAGATTCTATTTATACAGATATATACAAACTGGCATAATGCCTTGAATGAGTAGGACCTTTAGAAATGGTGAATTGAAAACGAGCATGGCACTATATAAATGTGAATGCACATTAAAGACATTGGCAGTCTATTATTATGCCGAAAAATGCTACAAGATAAGAGGATCTCTGCATCGATGCAAGGATTTTTCGTAATATCGACCAGGCTTTAACAAGCGTTCACAATGCGCAATAAAATTATTGGTACTATGCTACTTTGGGGCCCGCGTATAACCCTAACCCTATTTTTGGTGGGCCCCCCAAAGTAGCATAGTACCAAATTATTTGACTTCTTATACAAAATATTCACATTTACGACAAAACTGCTAATAAAATGGCACAATAGAAGTTCACTAATAAAAAACAATCAAAGCGACACACGCGTCAATATTAGGTCGAAATAGCATGACTATAATCAAGCCCTAAAATCTGCTTATACGCTAATTAAAGAAATAAAAATGATTGCTACTCGTAATCAATAACACAAATGCCTCATGTAACTAACATATTTAATCGTACTTATTAATATAATTTAAAGATTACAGTGGATGACTTAAATGTTTAATCCCTCACCATCTTGCTTTAAAATCATCGAAGAAAAGGAAGTTCGTGCCGGAAGTTTTCGATCAGCGTTAAGTAAGCGAGTAAGTAAAATCTCGTGGATTTTATTCCGCTTCTAAGGGTACCGCAGCAGGTCCTCATTTCTAGAGGCTTAAATCTTTGTATGTATGAAGTGGCTATAGCCAAAGGTGGGGTCATTCATGCAGGGTCATTTAATTCAAAGGGTCACTGAGGTTGGTACGCTACAACTATGGATTGATGATTCCACATTAGGCCCTATTATTTGAAAGCGATATGTTTTAGCTTTTAAGCTTAATATAATATAATATAATATAATATAACAAGGTTTAAAGTGGTTCAGTAGGGACTGCCCTGTGTGAGAACCACTGTTGACACCGAATATTAAATATTTGTAGGCTAACTAAAAGTAGGCATAATCTGTTGGATGCAAGATTTCTTTGAAATTCTGCTTAAACCAAAATAATTCTACACTATTTGCTGCAATTAAGATAAAATTTATGCCAGCAGATATTCTATTGAATTCATCGATTGCACGAACGTGCGTGCCTCTGCCCCACTGAAAGCCATAAAAGAATTTTATGCAATCAGAAGGCTGACAGGTGAAAATGATAAAAGGTCCAAATGCATCTGACTTTATGCTGCTTTGACAATTCTAATCATTTGGTTCTTCCAACTGATCATGGATCCGTGGATCCAGTGAATAAACGTGAGTTATTCTAGTCATTTATTTATAGAATGTCTATTTGTGCAGCGCCAAAAGAGACACGCACACGCAGATAAACAAACAAACAAACGCACAGGGACACCGCATTGCTTGTTTAAACGAGTCTCGTATTTATTTCGTTCTAATCATGATTTATGAATAAAATTAACGAAGATATTGTTTGAAATTCAAACGTTGTACATTCAAGAGTTCTGTTGAAACACCGGAAACTGCAGCGAAATGAAGAATTGGCAAACCTCGTGACAAGTTACACCTGTCGGTCAGTCAGTCAGTCTGTCTGTCACTCCATTCAGTCAGTCACTTAGGTAATCAGTAAGTCAATCTGTCACTCCAGTCTGTCAGTCACTCGAGTAATCAGTAAGTAAGTAAGTCAGCCAGCAAGTCACTCAGCAGGCCAGTCAGTAAGTAAGTAGGCCTAAGTCAGTTGTGCAGTAAGTGTGAATAGCCTGTATTGTGTGGTGGCTCCATAAGCTACCGTAATGCTTTGGACTTCTTTGGGTAAGCATATTTTCAGATTTTCTCATTGACTGGACACTCTGCTATGGTATGCCTAATAGGACTTTTCATCTGCGGTACGTTTGACGGTTTTGCTCCATGGTAATCGGATTGTCTCCCAGGACATATTGGTGCCAAAGATGTTTGTCCACGATATTTGTTGCATGTCACTTTCTGTCATCCTCTGTATCAATCATATAAAAACTGTATCAATCATATCAAAATTCGCAACTGTGTTTTTTTCGTGTACTGCATGTGCCACAACTTTGAAACTCAATTTGAACTTCCCTGTGCTGCCTGCAGCACATTTGAACAACAAGTTCTCAGTCACAATTTCCTTCACTTTTTGCAGCAGCATCTCTATTCTGCAATCTAAGCTTAAAGCATTTAGCCCTCCATTCCCGTAACATCCCAACCATGATGACCCTTTGGATATAACGACCCTGCCTGACCGATTCCCACATTTTTTTCTATAGCCATTTCAAATATGAATGGGTATTGGATAAAGCAGGGGAGCTAAGAACTGAACTGAACTGAGGTTTATTTCAACTTAACATAGGCATGTCTGACATCAATTACAATAAATGACATCAATTGAATTTAAAATAAGACCAAGAAAATTCACAGAACATTCATAAGACTAATTTTAGTCCAAGTATATAATAGAATAGAAAACAAAAAGAAACCTGAGAAGTAGTCAAATTAAAAGTTAATATTTTATTAGAATATTCAGATTAATATACCATCATATAGTAGACAAGAGTTAGGCCTAAAGTGGAATATTGAGAAGAAAAGGGTTGCCTAAAGGGAAACATATCCCGCCAGGGAGGCAACCTGATACATTGAATTGTTAAATGTATAGCAGAGCATTAGACATCATCAACTTTAATTAAGACAATTAATTAAAAATTAACACTCCCACTGGAAACAGGAAAGATAAGAAAACTGAATTACTGGGGACATATTGTGCAAATAAAACAGGAATGTCTATAGAAAGAAATAAAATGAGGTAAAATGCCTGGATCACAAAAAAGAGGTAGACCAAGAAAAAAGTGGGAAGACAACATCAAAGAATGGGCAAGAATCACTACAGAGCAGGCGACAAGAGCAGCAGAAGACCATAACACTTGGAAGAAGACAATCTTAAGAGAGAAGACAGTTAAAGACAAGACAAGACAAGAATTTCAAATTTAGACCAATCATCTAAGAATAGACAGTGACTGCAATGCTTCTGGCGAAAGTGCTATATAAATTCAAGATATTTACAGTAATTACTTTATCTCAGGACGGCTGTGTTTTTTTAATTTGTCCCATAGGTTGATTTGCTTCTATTTTGGCCATTTGCCTCTTAAATTGCTACTTGCTGTTAGGCCTTGACAGTGGCGTAGCCAGCTTATGCAAAGTGGGGTTGTTTACTGGAGGCACTATGCAACTGAACACTGAAACCACGGCCGTATCCCCCCCCCCCCCACTACCCCTCCTTCAACCAAAAGTCTGTGGATTTACATAAGTTGCGTTGGTCATATTTTTTGAAATGGGGTTGTTTGAACAACCCCAAACAACCCCGTACGGGCTACGCTACTAGGCCATGACCTGCTTGTTCTGTGCTGCCTGACAGATGTGATATTGAAACTCCTTTAGATTTGTGATTTGCTCATAGATTTTATGCCGCACGGCACATCAAGCGATCAGATGCATCATTATAATTGCAAATGGATTTGAAATATAGGACTGTTATGCTTATATTTCATCCATTATTTGCATTTGAACTTAACTGCCAAAGGATAATTCTTAATGGCATGACATATTTAAAAATTGGATAGAAAATTAATTATTAGATGAATCTGTTATTTCAAGTGTTTGCAAGTAGTTGTGTATGGTAGCCATACAAAGCTGCCATAAACCATAGGAAAGTCAACAGCTTGAATTTTTCAGACATCTAATAAGAAAAAACATAAAGGAAAATCTACAGTAGTTATAGCAGGAAAAATAGAGGAGAAAAGAGCAAGAGTAAGACAAAGAATAAAGTATACAGACAGCCTAAGAGAAGCAACAAGAACTAGAGACAACATCGAACTGATAAGGAAAGCCAGAAACAGAGAAGAGTGGAAATCCATGGTCACCGACGTAGCAATACATGGCACACGAAGAAGAAATGTATGGTAATGTGTCTCTATGATAATGTTTTAAGACTGCAACAAACATTTACTTGAACCTGAAGAATGTGAAATTTAACATGTTTGGGTAATGTGGTTTGATAATGTGCTCCAAAATAGAATAACTAATAGTATATATATATATATATATATATATATATATATATATATATATATATATATATATATATATATATATATATAACTGACTTTGATCCATAATATATAAGCTTATATAAGTAGGCCTTCATTTTCTGTAAAGATATGATTTTCATTGTGATATATATATATATATATGTGTGTGTGTGTGTGTTTTTGTGTGTGTCCACTACATAGGTTTATACTATGATTTATTGTCCAGTAGACATGGTTTCCAGTATTCTTGTCCTCTAGATATGGTTTCCACTATGATTTATTGTCCAGTGGACTATGATTTATTTTCCAGTAGTTTCTTAGTTATTTTTAGTTTATTGCATTGAGTTTTTGTTCAGTTGATTTGTGTTATTATTGGTTGTGTTTTAACATATTTTTGATGCTGTGCTTGTCACGAAATACAGATTATTATTATTATATGGTTTCCGCTATGATTTATTTTCCAGTAGATATGGTTTCCGCTATGATTTGCAGACCTGTGGGACATAAATGACTTCAGAAGTGTTATTATTTAGACAGAAACATTGATGTTGCAAATGAATTTGTTGACTTAATCTAAGATCATTTGAATTATATCTATTTTTTCACTTTGGGCAACTTGTGTGTTATTGTTATTTCAGGTGTTTCAACATATATGCTAGCTTTCTTCCATCTTGGCTCATTGCCCCATGATGAATATGAGTGAAATTTTCATCTGCATCAAAGGAATGACATGCATGTCCTGTGTGAGAAACATCGAAGGCAACATCTCACAACGTCAAGGTGTGATTTGGATTCAGGTGTCACTTGAAGATAAGCTAAGTCACGTCGTGTACGACCAAGAAACAATATCACCCGATGAGATTGTTGCAGTAATCGAGGACATGGGATTTGAGGCTTCATTGAAGGAGTGTCAAGTACAAGAACATGGTGATGACAATATACATTTGGCGCTAATAGCAATCGAGGGAATGACATGTCAGTCGTGTGTCAAGCACATCGAAAGCTCAATATCGGGAGTGACAGGAGTGAAAAGTGTTCGGGTTTCGCTAGAAAAGAAGGAGGCTGTTGTCGTGTTTAACTCTTTGCTGGCAACGGCCATTTCGATAAAAGACAAAATAGTGGAGATAGGATTTGACACTTCCCTTGCCGGCAAGAAACGAACCTTTGAATTCTCCGACGAAAAAAACGCGCGCGCCGTCGTCCGATTTCGCGTACTATCTTTACTCGACGTCGCGTCCCGCCACCTGGTGGTGGACTCGGTTGGGAAAATCTGTGGAGTTAGAAACGTGCTGTTTGACGTCGAACGTCAGACCGTTACTGTTGAATACACGTCTGCTCTGAACAATGCAGCTGACATACAGCGCGAAGTGGAAAGCCTTGGGTATTCAGCTGTGGTCCTAGAATCCAGGCAGGATCGCACTACGACCGCCATGCCGGGTAAGGCTTCGTGTCGCATATCGGTTGTAGGAATGACATGTCAGTCTTGTGTTAGGAGCATAGAGGCGTCTGTGTCTGCCGTTAGTGGAGTCGTTTCTGTAAAGGTTTCATTGGAAGAAGGGAATGTCGTTGTCGAATATTTGCCTTGGATGTTGAAGCCGCAGATGATTGCCGAGAGAATTGACGAAGCGGGATTCGAGGCCATTGTGTTCAGAGATAGTTCGATTACAGACTTTCCTGAAGCATCAGGTAAGAGTATTTTGTGTCAATCAATCAATCAATCAATCAATCAATCAATCAATAAATAAATAATAATAATAATAATAATCAGTGGCGTCACCAGGAATTTTTGGTTGGGGCAAAAGGGGCTAACCTATCAGATTCCTTACACACCGCTGCCCCCCCCCTTCACAGAAAACTTTCTCACCGAATTTGTGCGAATCTGGTAGGTGGTCTGGGGCAGGTTGGGAGAGCACTTGCCCCATTTGCCCCCACCCCTCGTGGCGACGCTAGTGCCTGTTTGACATTGGACAAAGCAAGGATTATTGCTACAGTAGGCTATAGATATGCAAAATCCAGAAGAGTGAAGAAACAAATTAAAAGCGCATTTTCGTGTGTCCCCAGCTTAGCTGAGTCAAACCGTACTAGAATTGTCAATATATTCTGCCTCAATTTTATTCTAGAGCATTCGAAATGCCCCGAAAAATGGTGATGCATTTGAAAGGACACTATACAAAGTCTTTCAGAAATCTGTTCTTTGTCAAATGTCTAAAAAATCGAACGAGAGATAAGAAGGGGTTTAAGAGAGCTGGTTTCTTGTAAGACAAGTTCTATAGAAAACAAAAATATTATATAATTGATAGCCTGTTTGCAGTGCGTTGCCAGGAATTTTTGGTTGGGGGGGGGGGGGCAAAAGAGGCTAGCATGTCAGATTCCTTACCCACCCCTGCCCCTTCACAGAAAACTTTCTCACCGGATTTGCGCGTATCTGGTAGGTGGTCTGGGGCAGGTTGAAGGGGCACTTGCCTTTATTTGCCCCTCCGTGGCGACGCTAGTGATAATAATAATAATAATAGTAGTAGTAGTAGTAGTAGTAGTAGTAGCAGTAGCAGTAGCAGTAGCAGTAGCAGTAG
>CM030867.1:1762368-1867368 GCA_018105865.1 Metaphire vulgaris | reverse complement strand
GGGGGGGGAATTCCCCCTACAAATCGCACCCTGCCAAGTACTGTTATTCTACTAATATCTATGGTATGCTTCTTGTGACAAAACATATGTGCTATTAGTCCCTGATTATTTGTGACTTTTCCATCTGATACTAAATAAAATGATTTTGATTGGATTTGATTTGATTGGCTTTATGCCACCCAGTGATGAGATGTGTGCAGTGGTTTCCCCCATTGTCTTCCTCACAGACAGTTAGGAGTCCGAGGTCATTATGCAGTGGCTAGGGTCAGATTCAAACCTGCTACCCTCCAATTGCTTGGCAAAAAATCGTACCACTACTCCACTGCACCCCAGTAGGATGAGTGAAACAAGTTTGTACGAAGATCTATGGTAGTTCATAATCATTGTTTTCTGAGAAATTGGCTTCTGATGCAGTACACTGTGTGTTGTCTCTGCTTGTGTCTCATGATTGACTGGTCTCTGGCAGTTTTGAGTAGAAATTATTATTATTATTATTATTATTATATTATTATTATTATTATTTCTTCTTCTTCTTCTTCTTATTATTATTATTATTATTATTATTATTATTATTATTATTATTATTATTATTATTATTATTATTATTCAGTAAGCCTGTGTGAAAACCAGTTGAATGAGGAGAGTTACTGCAGTGGTTTTCACACAGGCTTACTTAGCCTCCTAAACCACTTTAAATCACATTATTATTATTATTATTATTATTATTATTATTATTATTATTATTATTATTATTAAATCAATCCTGTTGACATTTGAACTGTCAGACTTTCATTGACTTGCAGAAGCTGTTGCATTCATATAGAACACTTTAAGATGTTCAGAGCATGCCAACTTTGTCTCCTGCTTTGGCCAGTGTCCTTCTATGGGTCAGAAACTTGGAAGTTTAGGAGAAAGAGGACATAAAGGGACTAGAGATTTTAGAAATGGATTTGGTGATTTGAATGGCATGATTGAAATTCTTCTGACACAGATCAGTTTTCAGACAGAATGTATTATAATGTAATGGAGAATTATGTAGCGCTGTTTAGAAAAGATACAGTCACACTTGACTGCAATGAGTTCAGGGACTTGTGGACGTTAGACAAAATCCAGTTATAATGTTGTTGGACAACTGAGCTGAATATGTAGTAAACATAGAAAAAGTTTATTTAAGTTATCTGTCTTTGATGTTTTTTTTAATGCTTGCTTTACCATGCTTAGGGCAGTGGTTCTCAAACCATAAATACCATACCCGTACCATATATCTTGGTACAAACTTGTTTCACTCATCCTTCTGGGGTGCAGTGGAGTAGTGGTAGGATTTTAGGTCTGAGGTCCAGTAGGGGACCGCCATGCGAGGTCAGTGGACCGTAAAGGGATTACTTTCTCTAGATATCTCACCAACACCTCAGAACACAAAACACACTGATGGCTCTAAGAGTGCTGAATCGATTTGAATTTAAATTTGATGACTAAGAATTGCAATTTTCTGATTGCATAATTGATTGACAAAACAAGTAGTCTATGTTTTAATCACAGTTAATTTAAATTTCAAATTTTATAAGGTCAGCGAGTCATAAAAAATTTCTAACGGACCACCATGCAAGAAATCCTAGAAGTTCGAGAATTGCTGGCTTAGGGAATGTTATGAAAGTTCTTGTGTGTGTGTGTATTGTTTACTTGTATGTGTGTATTGTGTGCTTCTATGTGTGTATTGTGTACTTGTATGTGCGTATTGTGTGCTTGTATGTGCGTATTGTGTTCTTGTATGTGTGTATTGTGCGCTTGTATGTGTGTATTGTGTGCTTGTATGTGTGTATTGTGTGCTTGTATGTGTGTATTGTGTGCTTGTATGTGTGTATTGTGCGCTTGTATGTGTGTATTGTGTGCTTGTATGTGTGTATTGTGTGCTTGTATGTGTGTATAGTGTGCTTGTATGTATGTGTATTGTTTGTTTTTAGATTGAAGGAATGACGTGCGCGTCTTGCGTTCATCACATTGAGATGCACATGATGCAGAAGTCTGGTATTCTGACAGCAGCCGTTGCCCTGGCAACAAGCAAAGGATGTTTTACATACAACAGTGATCTCATTGGTGTCAGGGACATCTTGGCCGAAATAAATGTACGACTTTTTCATTCTTTGTTCTTGCATGTCTGCTTTAAAACGGTCTTAACATGCAATATTTTAACTCACCTTAACCTGAGTACAATTCCAATTGTAACTGTAACCTGAATACTATGTGTTTAGTAACGAACGTGAGTACAGTGCCTTTAGTGACAGTTACGTGACTATAATACCTTTAGTAACCATTACCTGAGTGTAATACTTTTAGTAACCATTACCTGAGTGTGATACCTTTATTAACCATTACCTGAGTACAATAGCTTTAGTAACAGTTACTTGAGTACAATACCTATAGTATCCATTACCAGAGTACACTAATATTTGTAGCCATAGCCTGAATACTATGCATTTGTTAACTGTAACCTGAGTACAGTGCCTTTAGTGACAGTTACAGTGTTACCTGAGTACAGATACATTTTGCGATGTAATGTGATGTACCTGTAGGCAACTAATGCATCCATGCGTGTCTCTTGAACAGAAGTGTGGTATTATTATTCTTATTATTATCAAGACAATTTATCACTAGCGTTGCCACGGGGGGGGGGAAATGGGCAAGTGCCCCCCAACCTGCCTCAGACCACCTACCAGATTCGCGCAAATCCGGTGAGAAAGTTTTCTGTGAAGGGGGCAGGGGTGGGTAAGGAATCTGACATGCTAGCCCCTTTTGCCACGCCAACCAAAAATTCCTGGCAACGCACTGCAAACAGGCTATCAATTATATAATATTTTTGTTTTCTATAGAACTTGTCTTACAAGAAACCAGCTCTCTTAAACCCCTTCTTATCTCTCGTTCGATTCTTTAGACATTTGACAGAGAACAGATTTCTGAAAGACTTTGTATAGTGTCCTTTCAAATGGCTCACCATTTTCGGGGCATTTCAAATGCTCTGGAATAAAACTGAGGCAGAATATATTGACAATTCTAGTACGGTTTGACTCAGCTAAGCTGGGGACACAAGAAAATGTGGTTTTATTTTGTTTTATCAATCTTTTAAATTTTGCATATCTATAGCCTACTGTAGCAATAATCCTTGCATTGTCCAATGTCAAACAGGCACTAGCGTTGCCATGGGGGGGCAAATGGGGCAAGTGCTCCCCAACCTGGCCCAGACCACCTACCAGATTCGCGCAAATCCGGTGAGAAAGTTTTCTGTGAAGGGGGGGCAGCAGTGGGTAAGGAATCTGACACGCTAGCCCCTTTTGACCCCCCAACCAAAAATTCCTGGCGACGCCACTGCAATTTATGTATCGCCGATGTCATGACTAAGACCAAAGTCTAGGGCGATTTAACAAATGTCACTTGTATGATTTGTCAAGCAAGTAAGTCTTTGGGTTCCTCTGAAACGACATAATACCAAAACTATCTTGGTTCTGCAGAACCTTCTACATGCGGTCAATCACTCATTCGTGCAGCCGACCGCTGCGTAGGGACAATAGCTTGTAACATTGTTGCTCTACTGAAACTTTCTTATTGTTACAATGTTTGTGGTGTTCGTAGTTTTTGGGATTTCGAGCCTCCGTAAACAGCTGCGGTAATCAAAGTTTACAACTGACTGATCACTCGACAGTTGCGAAGAAGTCAGTGTAATTTTGCTTTGCAGGGACTGTTTTAAGAAAAATTTATCACTGCACTAAACGCAGAAAATTTGTGGACATCTGCACAAAAAAACGAGCAGAAAAGGTCGTCTGGAAAAATAATTATCACTGCACAAATCGCAAAAAATTGCATTTTACCCCTGCACATTTTCATTTTATCACTGCACATTTTGTGTATCACTGTACGTTAAAACAGACCCTGTTGCTTTGCTTCTTTTTAGCAAATTTTTCAAAAATTCAGTCTATTCTAGAATCAGTTATTTACCTTTTATTAGTTATTTGTGCAGCTCTTTTTCTAGAAAAAATTTGCTGGAACTCAGATTTTTGTCAGATTATGTTTTTTTGTAAAAAGAAAGAAAGAGTAGGACATTTGGAAGCCTCTTAAGTGTCGTACCAAGAAAAGTTTTTACCAGAGTCATGTTAGACAGAATAAAGGATAATGATGATGATGATGATGATGATGATGATGATGATGATGATGATGATGATGATAATAATAATAATAATAATTATTATTATTATTATTATTATTATTATTATTATTATTATTGTTAATTTATTATGTAAAGTCAATTTAATTAAGTGGCATTCCTCAGATGTCCTGTGGGATCGAAATTATTTTTTGCTTTTCGAATTGTTCTTTGATGCTTCTGTTTTTTCCCTCCAGGTGGCGTAACTCGTTCCTCTTTGGTTTGGTATTTGGCATTCCTGTGATGGTCATAATGGTCACTTTCATGGTGTTGACGCAGACAATGAATGCGCCGTCATTTGCTAACGGCACTCTATCCGATCGTGATCTCAACCAATCAGCGATGACCGATGATTCACAGGATCGCATGTTTATGGTCATTCGAGGTCTTTCGTTGAGAAATCTTCTTCTTTTCGTCTTCTGTACTCCATGCCAGGTTTGCGTTGATCATAAGTCAGCCTCTGCTCAAATTTAAATTTGTGGGTTACTCTAAAAGGCACTTAGTTAAGAACTTCAGTAAGTAAAGTCAATCATGAACTGTCACATAGGAAAACTGAATGTCAATCAATCAATCAATCAATTACCGGTAATCAATGTATCAGCAAAAATGACTGAATCTGATGAAAGTTTTAAGTAATTGTAATTCAATCGTTAATAACTTGATTTGGATTAATATTGAACATTGCATTGAATTGAGTTGCATTGTGTAAGAGAATAAATGACTTCTGCAGTGGAAGATTTCTGGTTATTTCTTTATTAATTATTTTTAATTTTATATAATTTGTGACTATGTTTAAGGAAATGATATAAAAGGATATCAAAATTTTGAATGGTCTTTCTATATCAGCCACAATCAAATCCAGTTATATTGAACTCAGTTATAATGAAATCTTTGCTAGGGACAAGAAATGTAGTTTATTTAAATATATTTATTTAAATTCTGCTGTATCTCTTTTCATCTAATGGTCTCCCATTAAAATTGCAATTACATTATTAATACATGACTGCACTGCAGTTTTAAAATACAAATTTTGTTATAATTTTCCCATTTTTGCTGGTCACAGATATTACAAATATTAAAATTTTACAATTCTAATCTAATCTAATCTTGAACTTCTATAGCGCCACTTCATAGTGCATAGAAGCATCAGCATCAATCAATCATGTTTTATTATTTCCAAAACAAATGATAGTGCATTACAAAAAAATTGCTTGACTAGTAATAACAGACAATAAAGTTTCATTAGTCATTCATTGGAAATAACAAGATACCAAAGGGAAACCCAGTTCCCGCAAGACGGTACCTTAGAAAAAAAAGTTAAATAATAATTTAAATATTTAATAATAATATATTAATCTTGTAGACAAGAGAAGAATAGCAGGCGTTGATATCATTAGTAACTTAGTCAACAAACATGATTGAAACTATATTAAAGCTCATTTGCTTATTGTAATGAATTAGATTAGATTAGATTTAGATTAGAATTACAGATCTTGTTGTAAATTTCAGGTTATTGCTGGTCACAGATTTTACATCAGTGCCCTCAAAGTGCTGCGTCATCGTCACGCAAACATGGACGTGTTGATCACGCTTGCAACGGGTGTGTCTTTCGTCTATTCGGTGGTCGTCGTTTTACTTGCTGTGGCGACGAAAGATCCTCAAAGCCCGAAGACGTTCTTTGAGACGCCTCCGATGTTGCTCATCTTTGTTTGTCTGGGACGATGGCTCGAACAGATCGCGAAGGCATGTATCGCGTTTTATTGTCGCTTTCCATCATTCTTTGATCCTGTGGGAGGGGGGATGAGATTTGAACATCGCACTGTGAGGTTACAAGTGGCCTGCCTATGGTATCTGGCATCCATGGCTGGGGGATGGGGCAGAAAATTAAATTAGCTGAATAACAAATCTTTAATTAACAAATCATGACACTTTGTTGACGCAAAGTTAAAACTACAAATGCACTTTTCTTGATTTTACTGATGCAAACTGGTCTCTATGATGTGCTCAAAGTCAGTTTTCTCAGTTTCTTCTCTTTCTACGCTGAGCAGAGTAAGATCACAGGCTTGTTTTTGATACCACCTTCAAGTGGGGCCTCAGGGTGGGGGGGGACATCTGCCCTATCTGTCATGCCCTAGATGTGCCACGGCCCACTGGAAGTAATGCAGTCAATCCTTTGCCATCTGCTGGTGCTTCTATATATTATAAAGTGATGCTGTGGAAGTTGATGATCAGATTTGATTTAGGTAATATTAGATCGTTACCCTGTTATCACTGAGCCACCCTGTAATTCTTGAGAGGAATACAATTAGAATTAGAATTTTTATTTTATGGTAATTGTGAAACAGGCTGCACAAAAACACAAAAGTAATACCGGTAATGATTTCTATAGCAAGAATTACTGGGATTGAGTGACTATGTTTTTTTGTTTTTTGTAGAATCAAAGCGGACAAACAGAGGTTGAAATAGAGTGATTTATGAGTGACAGTGGTTTTCAACAAAGGAGAAATCCTACTAAACCACTTAAAATTCAGTTGTTATTATTATTATTATTATTATTATTATTATTATTATTATTATTATTATTATTATTATTATTGAAGCAAGATCATATTTTACAATGCAAAATCCAGTTTGTTGTGGTTATTATTATTATTATTATTATTATTATTTATTTTTATTATTATGTTTTGTTGTTTTGTGGCATTTTTTATGCGTAGGGTAAAACATCTGAGGCTCTGGCGAAGCTGATGTCTCTTCAAGCAACAGAGGCAGTGCTGGTTGATTTGGACGCAAATGGAAACGTCACAGACGAGCGAAAGGTTGTGTTGGAGTTGGTGCAAAAAGGAGACATCGTTAAGGTACACTTGTCCAAAGTATTAGAAAAATTTGGTTATCTAGCATTTTATTGCTGTATGGCTATTAAACTGTAAAATAAAGTATTGTAGATGTAGTGACTGAACGAAGCATTTATGGCTTTGTATACTGAAAGTTTTGTTGCTATTTGTAGACTCAAAGACAAGAAGACAAAGAAAGAGAATACAGGAACAAAGCTACCAGAGGACAAGAGGACAAAGAATGAGATTACACAGTAAGACCCTAATGTGAATGAGTGACCCAGTGGTACATGGTGGTTCCCTCGCAGGGCAGATCTTACTAAGCCACTCTAAACCATGTTATTACAGTATTATTATTATTATTATTATTATTATTGTTATTATTATTATTATTATTATTATTACCAGGTATTATGTATAATTTGCTGTGCAGTAGAGGTCTTTTTTCTTTTTTAGGTTATACCAGGTGAGAAAATACCTGTTGATGGGCGGGTTCTTGAGGGAAGTTCTACCTGCGATGAGTCATTGCTCACAGGTGAATCGATGCCGGTCGTCAAGGAGCCCGGATCGCTGGTAATCGGAGGTTCACTGAATCAAAATGGCCGACTAGTTGTCCAGGCGACTCACGTAGGCGCCGACTCTGCCCTGGCGCAGATCGTCCAACTTGTGGAGGAAGCGCAGACGTCAAAGGTGCGCGAATGAGTATGTCGGGTACCGTAGCGTTCAGAGGGGGGCTGGCGGGGCGGCTGTCCTGGGCACCCACCAGATGCAGTGTTTATTCTAGACCTTCTCTGGGGGGGGAATTCCCTCCCCAAGTTTGAAATTTCCCCCACTTTCTCCCACTTTTTTTGCATAAAAACCCTTAAAATTAACAATTTGGCACTGGGCATGCACACCAGATAAGGCATCTAAATTGTCTCGGCGACCTTTTTTTGTTTTTTTGCTCGTTCGCACCACTTTGGCCACGGGCATCCCCACTCTTTGGCATGCCACTGCTCGGGTGCTCGCTCAGCGGAAGGAATGGAGGGAGGTGAGGGAAAGGCTGGCAATAGCTCCCATTCGGCCGATGCCGTGGAAAATTAACCACGCTAATGCTTCAGTTCTTTTACAAGCTTGAGCCTACGGACTGCCTTTGTTCTGGTACTTACCTTTATTACATTATCTTTACTTTTATTATCTTTGCCTTTATTATCTCTGTCTTTATTATCTTTACCTTTGTTATCTATTTAGTCAATGACTCATCTTTTATCCTACAGGCTTTGAAGTTATAAAGCAACCTTTGCTAATATTGAACATCATTTTAAACTCTTTTGCATATAAAAACTCAGTAGTAGAAGTTTTTGTTATTGGCTGTTTATTTATAAAGTAGTGCATTTCATTTAGAAACTGTACTCAGTTTTATAGAATATGAGAGAGTACCGTACTTAAAAATACTTGCCAGTATAATGTTGATAGCTAAACATACCTAACACAGGAATTTATGCAAATGTGGAGCTAGGCTGCCTGCAGAAGTAAATGAACATTCTTTTAAATTCAATTAGCAATATAAGTTTTGCCTTTTTTGACATCCAATTTCTAATATCTTGTTGCAGGCTCCGATACAGCAGTTGGCGGATAGCATTGCTGGGTACTTTGTTCCAGTTGTTGTCCTAATCTCACTATGTACCCTTGCTGCCTGGGTTATCGTGGGATATATCAACATTGGTCTTGTACGCGATTCCTACCACACGGTCAGCATCTTCAATTAATTTACATTGTCTAATATATAGGGTGGCGCAAAAAAGCTGGACTATATTAAATGCAAACGTAAATGTGACTAGTCCGGTTTTTTTTGCGCCACCCTGTGCTACTATCGACAAAGTTGATAGTGCATTGCTGAATTAGTTTTAGAGTCTCTGTCTTTCAATACTTGTGCGGCCCACGTTTGTCATTCTTTCAGTTATTTGGCCCACCCAGGGACTTAGCTGGGCATGGGCTTGGGTGGCTCAAGCCCCCAAGCCTGAAGCTAGCCTTCCAAATGATTTCAAGCCCAAAGTGGCATTGCGGGCTCAAAAGGAAGGGAGGGGAGTGAATCTTGGGCTTCAGCCCCCTCAAACCTAAAATCCTGGCTACATCCCTGGACCCACCATCATAAAGTTTGGTGACCCCTGCATTAGATGGTGACTATTGACTTATGTGTTATATAAAAGGGCCTTACACATTTATTTATTTTGTTATTATTTTATTTAAGTATGGCAAAATTACTGGTTGCGGTATAGATTTCCTAAGTATTTTCCTTAATATTCATGATATATCAGTGGGGTGGTAGAATTACCTCCTCTCTTTTTACAACAAGGGCATCAAAAAAGTTCTGCACCCTACGAGGGTTAAGTACATGTACACTTAACAATCTGTGCTGAATAAAATAATAAAATCTGCAGGTTTCGTTTTATTTGATTTTTTGCTTTTTGTTTCTGCTCAATTGAAACCAATGTCGACGATCTTCTCTCAATGCAGGCGAATGGCCGCGATTTTCAAGAGGTGATCTGGCAGAATGCGTTCAAGTTCGCAATCGCCGTACTCTGCATCGCGTGCCCATGTGCCCTCGGCCTTGCCACTCCCACCGCGGTCATGGTTGGCACCGGAGTCGGCGCTGTTAACGGCATTCTCATCAAGGGCGGAGAGCCATTGGAAATAGCGCATAAGGTTTGAACAGGAGTTTTGAATGCATTTTAAATACTATATCAACTATTATGCTGCCGTTAAAAGGTGGGTCCCGTACTCGAGTCCGAGCGTTGGATTCCGGCGCTTATCTCCAGCCTGGGCAATCAGCGACGTAGGTGGTATAATCCATTAATCTGGGATAGGTTGCCATTACTTTCCCCAGACCCACGTTTTACCTTCGCAGCTTAACGCTGCTCCTCAGTTTACCACCACTCTCTAGCGCAGCGATTCTCAACCTGTGGGTCGCGACCCCCACGGGGGTCGAATGACGATTTGCCAGGGGTCGCCCGAGACCATCAGAAATATGGGGTTGTCTCTTTTCTTGTTATTGTACAAAATGTCCTCAGTGGTAGTTACGACGTACTAGTTGTTTTACTATAATTGTCATTCGAGGATAGACATGGAGACAATGAAATAATAACGATTTCAAACATTTTGTTTGTCGTAGCATTATTATATTTAGCAGCTTACATTGTGAACGAAAATTAATTTTACGGTTGGGGGTCGCCACATCATGGCGAATTGAATTAAAAGGGTCGCGGCACTATAAAGGTTGAGAACCGCTGCTCTAGCGAATAAGGCTGAGTCCTGCGGGGATCGAACCCACGACCTTCTGCTCTATCGTCCGACGCTGTTACCACTCTGCTAACTTCCCATCCGATTTGACATTAGTCAATGAATTTAATGCCCTTGGGTCAGTCCTTTCCACCAAATCTATGGTTTACCTTTGCAATGCTACGTATTATACATTACCACTGCCACATAGCGAGTGAAGGCCGAGTCAACCTCCTGTTAGTATTGAACTCACTTCCATCAGCTTTCCAGTGCAGTGGTGTTACCACTCTTCCATCACTCCCAAGTACTGAGCATGGGAGTTCTATTAGAATTAGAAAATAGTATGGAAATATTTTTAGATACTGTAGAGCTTCGTTATAACGGATTCGGTTATAACGTAGCCTCGGTTATTAGGTACTGCAATGTGCATTCCCATGCAGGCAGAAAGTGAAGATGGTGATGATGATGATGATGATGATGATGATGATGATGATGATGATGATGATGATGAAACCCGAGTTAAGTTTATGTTATTATGACGAAAATAACAGATCCTTTTTAAAACGCTCTTGACTTTGGCTTTTCCTATGCTATAGCGTTACACAAATTATCCAGAATGGAATAGAATAGAATAATGAACTTCTGTTGTGTGTTTGGATTTTGTAGCCGAACGTTCATCCTGTTCTGTTTCAGGTCGACTGTGTTGTGTTCGATAAGACAGGTACGTTGACCTGCGGAGCGCCGCGCGTCACGCACGTCGAACTTGTCGACAAGTTGTCGTTTGACGTCGACCAGCTCTTGGTTTTGGCTGGAACTGCGGAGTCCTGCAGTGAACATCCAATCGCCAGTGCCATTGTGAACCATGCAAAACAGGTTCAGTCTTGAAGTACCATCGATTGATACCTTTGAGTATTAGAAATGGTGCTATAGAGTGCATAATTATTATTATTACTATTATTACTATTATTATTATTATTATTATTATTATTATTATTAAAGGTAAAGGTTCGCCCGGGGCTGGACCTAGGCGTAAGCAGAGTAGGAGGGTTGCCAATGGCGGCACTTTTTGGGGACTGCATTTTTGGACTGAAAATGTTCTGCATAAATAATTAATTTGTAATGATTTTGAGGACACAATAATCTTTTAATGTTGCTCTGAGCCTACTTTAAAATGCGTAAAGTTGTGCGATACCTGTATTACATGAATAGTATGAATACAGGGTGGATATAAACATATAACGACAAATTTTGCCAATTTTAAGGGGCAACCCTTATAATGAAATGCAATAAAATATGCACAAGAAACCCATATTTAATAATATTTACAGAGTATGTTTTGCAATTGGTTAATGCAACATCAATAATTTCTCACTTATAATATAGTGGTAATAACCTAGATGTAGCTTATTCGAATTCTAGTATTATTACATTTTATGTGTGGGGCCTCAACATTACTTCTCACCTACTCTAAAAAAATGTTGGACTGGGCCTGGGTTCACCCGTCCTCGAATTGGAGCGTAAGGTTCGGTGCTGATCTCCGTGTACTAGGCAAGCAACGACTTTGGTAGATAGCACCATTAATCTAGAGTAGTATGTCAGTGCTTTCTCTAGACCCACATTTAACCTTTTCAGCTTAACTCTGTTACCAAACTGATTGTCTTTAGATTCTGAACGTTGATCAGTTGGGCCAAGTTTCAAATTTCACCGCTGCTCCTGGCTTTGGACTGAAGTGCTCGGTGAGCGGTCTGGACACAGTTTTGAGTAACGTCCACAAGGACAGCGCGTGTGCCAACGGTCTCAAAATTATGGAAGTTACAAGTAAGTAAGTTAGACAGAATTCTGAAATTGGCATATTTGATATTTCGACATAATTGTTCATTTAGTTTTCCCAAATTTTCTTTAATTACATGTGACATGGTCAATCAGAGTTGTACTATAGTGTTGTATTAATTGGTTTACAATTGATTTCGCTTAAAATTGAAGATATAATCATGCTAATGTTTTATCCAGCAGAGAGTAAATTCCAAAGAGGTTAGTTCGGCCAGTATTGGCCAGTTCTGTAATTAAGGTAATTGTTTTACACTTGATTTACAGACATTTCCTGTACTTTTGATTACTGTGTAAATGCTGGTATATTATGACTCATTGCAGGGGGTTCATCGGATACATACGACGTGTTGATTGGTAATCGTGATTGGATGAGAACCAATGGGATCGAAGTATCCGAAGCCATGGATCAGATCATGGAAGATCATGAGAATCGTGGACATACAGCAGTTCTCTGTGCTGTTAATGGTAAATTAAATATCTGCCATGACTGTTAATGGCTTTTAAATTTTTATTCATACTGTGAAAATTTTGGTATGCAACTGAGATGAGTTGAATAAAATGACCCCTTCTCTAACTGGCCCCACCTTTTGGCGATGGCTATTTCAAATTTAGACTAACTGCCTTAGAATAGGCAGCTACTCAGGGTTTAATCTAGGCCGTTTCCGGGGGAAAATTGCTCCTTTTCTCCCCGGAAATTTCAAATTCCCCAGAAATTTTGGCATATCACATCAACTAACAGCAGCCCCCTAGCTGACTTCCCCCCCACGGCTTTGTCAGTTCCCCTCCCTCCCCCGGGTCCAGGAGTCTAGATTAAAAATTGCAGCTACTGTGGTACAACTTTCAAGGTGCTACATAAATTCACAAGATCTTGCTTACTTACTTACCGGTAGTGCGTTTGCATTTTGAAGACGTGTATTGATTTATCTCTTTCATAACAGATCGATTGCAGGCAATGATCGCTGCTGCTGATCGTGTGAAACCTGAGGCTCACCTGGCAGTTTATACGCTGAAGAAAATGGGTTTAGATGTGATACTTCTGACGGGCGACAATCAAAAAACGGCGGAAGCTGTTGCCAGACAGGTTGTTAACATACTTACTGTAATTTTGCACCATGCATGAGTACAGGGCAGGGATGTTGAAATGGCGACCCACGGGCCAAATGCGGCCCGCCAAGGGGTGTGAAATGGCCCTGCAAACATACTGAAATGATAGATAACATTTTTCTAATTCTTACGAAATATTTTTTATGTCTTGTTTACCTGTTTTCTAATACTCATGAACTATATTTTTGTAACCAGGAAATATATCTACCTGGCCCTCAGGCACCTGTCATGAAAAATGTCGGCACTTCATAAATCTAATTGAATACCTCTGGTATAGGGCATTTTGCAAAGGATTTACAACTTCAGGAATGAGAAAAAATAATAAGAAATGATAGACTGAAAAATCTGGTAATAACAGAAAATATAATAAGAAAGAGCTATGATAATTAATTTGGCCTATCATGCATTTCCAATCTGGAATATATGGCCGTATCTCAAAAGCTAGAGCTGATAGAGAAAATCTGATGCCATATTTGGAATCAGCACCCTAAATATACCAAGAAACAGGTCTAACTTCTAAGGCACCAGACAAAAAAATTTTGTTGCCCTGTGTAATTATTCCTATTCAGTGGCGTAGCCAGGATTTTCCAATGGGGGGAGTTATGGAGCCCATGTTTCCCAACTTCGGAAAATTCTAACCATGAAAAAGTTATAGTCATGATTCCCATGATTAACAACATGGTAAAAATTCTGACAAGTAAGCAAAAGGAAAAAGCTCGTCAATTATTATATAAGTAGGTATATGAGCGCTTGTGTACATATTGATACGCATTTTTGGTCGAACAGCTAGCCAAGGGGGTTTAACCCCCAAACCCCCCTTAGCTACGCCCAGAGATATTTCTGGGATTGTGAATTTGGGGGTGTCAACCTCAAATTGGGGATGTCTGGAGCTAATTAGTATGCATTTTGTATGCATACCATTGTCACATTACCAAATTTTTGGGGGTGTCGACCTCAAATTAGGGGGGTGTTGGGGTTGTTAGGGGGGTGTAAAAATATCCCTGGCTATGCCACTGATCTTATTTGGATTTTAAAATGATACTTTCAGCATATCTTTTATATGCATTGTAATCTGTGAGAAAATGTGACGGACTTTAGGTGGGGATAACGTCCGTATTCGCCGAGGTGCTTCCGTCCCACAAAGTGGCGAAGGTGAAGCAGCTCCAGGAGAGCGGAAGGCGGGTGGCGATGGTTGGCGACGGAGTCAACGACTCCCCCGCCCTGGCTCAGGCCGACATCGGAGTCGCCATCGGCACCGGGACCGATGTCGCAGTCGAGGCCGCTGACGTTGTTCTCATCCGGGTATCGTCTCTTTATTATTATTATTATTATTAATTATTATTAAGACAATTTATAGAGCACAGTAAGCATAGTGAAGACTAAAGTCAAAAGCACTTAACAATGAACGCTATAAGAGAGATTAAACATATGCATCTTAAGGCACTTGATAAACAGATCAGGGGAGGTCACAATTGTCATCCGGGTATCGTCTCTTTGTTGTCGTCGTTGTTGTTGTTGCTTATAAATGCAACGAAGTTGCTAATTTTGTGTCTGGAGTTGGATGATGGCTTTACCTTGTCGTGGTTGACCTGTTTTTGTCAGTTATTACTTGTACTCAGTTATAACCTATACTCGGTTATTATATCTACTTGGTTATAACATATACTCAGTTATAACATGTGCTTGGTTATAACGTATATTCGGTTATGATGTACCGCATCGTACTGTCCCATATGATGCGCTGCTGTATTGGATGGTATTGGATATAACATACTCAGTTCTACAGACCCACTAAGTATGTTATAATGCAGTTCTCCTGTATTTCCACATAAGCATCAACTCAAAGTCCCCTCAGCACTCAGCAGTTGTCGAGACCAGCAGCTTGTAACACGATCCTTTTCCAATTTGCCCATTTTTGTGCCACATGAATTGCCTAAAATTCCCTAATACATACAAAATAGTTTTAAATGTCTTGTTTTCAACTTATCTGTTTTCTGCACATTAGGGCAAGAGGAGCTTCCCCCCCCTTGGAAAATGCAAATACCAGTACCAGTGAAATTTGAAATCCTTGCTAAAATATTGACCGTGACCGTTGTTTTTTTGTCCCCTCCTGGAAAAATTTATGTTGCGTATCCATAGCCATTGTGTTTTGCCCTCCTGGAAAAATTCCCTGTGGGCGCCCATGCATTGACAGTTTTTTTCAGCCGCATGAGTAAGCGATTTTTGAGATAATTAAAATTGAGTTATTTGTATTGTTAGAGCGATCTGTTAGATGTCGTGGCTACCATCGCCCTGTCGAAGAAAACGGTCCAGAGGATTAAAGTGAACTTCTTTGCCGCAACCATTTATAACCTTATTGGTATTCCGTTCGCAGCAGGTAAACAAATTGTGGTTATACCAGTTTTTCTGTTTTGTAGTTGCTTCTGTTCATATGAGGCATTGTAGATAGTTATTGTACATTGCATTTTCATAGTGATTTCTGTGTTCAAGGATGCATAAGTAAGTCATCATCGTGTTCTCTGTCCTGAGACAGGTTCAGTGCTCCATTGTTTCCTTTCCTCTCTCTGCGTCTTGCTTCTTCTTTGATTTCTTCATATGTTTTGTGATGCTGTGCATCTGTTTTCATCATCCAGTCCAGTAGCATCTTCCTTGGTCTCCCTTTTGTCTTTCTTCCTGATATTCTTCCCTCAATTACTGTTCTTAAAATAATGATTCTCCTCTTAGTACGTGTCCAATCCAGTTCCTCGGTCTTTTTTTCTCTCTATCAGCTCTAGTTTTTGAGATATGGCCATATATTGCAGGTTGGAAATGCATGATAGGCCAAATTAATTATCATAGCTCTAAGCATAAGTAAGTAAGTAAAACAAAACTTCTATAGAGCTGCCTGAAAGCTTGGCGCAGTGCACCAGCTTACCGGTATTCATGAGCGCTCAATCTGGGTGATATCCATAGTCCGTAATTTGTCGTCCGTGGTGGTCAAGGTTGTAGATCCAGGTAGGTAGATGCAGCAAAGTACTTCATATATCACATTGTAGCATGTATGACTGTATGTCGTATACCAGATATCATTTCTGTGCATAATTGCTGTTATTTTAACTTCGTGTTATCCATCTTTTAAGGAGTATCGAGTACTCGAAAAGTGAAAAACATCGTTTCTTTTTAAGTGAAAATTGTTTCCTTCTGTGGTTAATTGATTGTGATGTGGTGTGCCATTGACTGATGCTTCTGTGCATTATGAAGTGGCGCTATAGAAGTTTAAGAAGGAATTAGATCAGGTGTATTCAATTAAATTCTACAAACCACCCAATTTTTTCATGACTAGTGCCCGATAGCCAGGTAGATATATTTCTTAGTTAGAAAAATGTGGTTCATTAGCAGTGTTTATTTTAGACATTCTCTAGGGGGGGAATTTCCCCAAAGTTTGAAAGTCCCCTCCCCAAACTTTGACATTTTGGCAAGTAGTATGTAGCATAAAAGATTTTTGGCCCCCCAAAAAAGTTTAAACTCCCCCCACCCCCAATATCTAGGTGGCTAGAATAACCACTGGTTGATGAGTATAAGAAAACAGGTAGATTGAAAGCAATACATTTGGAATATATTTTTAAATTAATTATTAGATAAAAAGTTATTTATTATTACAGTATCTTCACGGGCCATTTTCCAGACCTGACCCGCGGGCCGCCATTCGAATACCCTTCGATTCGATTATTTGGTTTTTGACGTTTAATTGGTGACTGATTTCTTCTGATTTTTCGTTATCAGCTTGACGAATTTGACCATGTCCAGCTGAAGATGGTGAAGTTAACTTGAGTTGGAGTTTTCAGTCAGTTGAGTTCAATGCAATGTTTAATGATCGATTTTCTGTAGGGTTATTTGTTCCATTTGGCGTTAGTCTTCAGCCGTGGATGGCTTCTCTTGCGATGGCCACTTCTTCAGTATCTGTTGTCTGTCTGTCTCTCCTTCTAAAACGGTAAACGTTAAATTTATGGCACTGTTTACTTACTGACTTACTGACTGCTCTTTTTGATTCGATTTTAAATTATGTTATAATTATAACGTTGTTGAGAAGGTTAGCGACAGTACTATTTTCTATTTTATTGTTATTTATTTATGATTTTTATATATTTGTTTGTGTTTGTTATTTTAAATAGCAATTATTGTTAGTGTCAATGATGACCCTTTGGATAAACTGACCATGTCTGACTGACCTTTTGACTATGACCTATGGCTATTTCGAATTTAGATTATGCATCTTAGAATGAGCAGCTACTGCGGTACTACTTTTAAAAGCGCTACATAAATTCACAAGATTTTACTTATGTACTTGGTGACAGTGAGTCTCCCAGCTGCTATTTATATTTTCCCATCAATTTCTTTTTAAAAGTTTTACAGTCAATTGAAACATCGATTGAGATACAGTTTGTTTTGACTTTGAATAATAAATAAATGATTAACCAAGTCTTATTTCCAACTCAAAACACCATAGAACATAAATCATAAGCACAATTATCATGTAGAAAAATAGATTGAATCCTTAATTACACTATATTGCTACTGGTTAACATAGCAACAAGGAGTACATTAATCATTTTAAAGCAATATTTAGTTCTCAGTGGCTATTCTAGCCACCTAGACATTGGGGGAGAGTTTACAATTGGGGGGTAAAAGACATTGGGGAGGTCATACTACTTGCCAAAATGTCAAAATTTGGGGGGGATTCAAACTTGGGGGGGGAATTACCCCCAGAGAAGGCCTAGAATAAACACTGTTTAGTGCTAGTTGGAGACTAGAGATACCAAAGGGAATATAATTCCCAAAAGCTGGTATCCTACATACAGGTAAGTAGGTAGATGTCTTACTGTCAATATATCAGTATTGTAGAAAGTATATTTAATTATCGATTGATTAGTATGTGACGTGAAAATGTTTTGAAAATTTAGCTGGAAGAAATCAACTCGCGCCGAGCTCATGACCGGCGGTTACGTCTCCGACTGTGACGGCGCGGCGAGCCGACGCAGTGCTACCGCCGATTATTTTGGAATCGATGGCGACATCGAGCATGGTTCGGCGCAGCCGAAGCAGGAGCCGCTGACACGTCGAATTTGGAAGATGCTGGATAGATGCTGCAAAAGTAAACCTAGCGTCATGGAAAAAGAAAGGCTTCTTGTCTCTGAAGCTGACAGCCGGAGTCAATTGGATGATGATGATGATGACAACCTGTGAGGGGCTTCAAGCATCCTTATGATCTGCCTGTCTGTCTGTCTATTTCTTTATCATCAGTCCTCTTTTATTGCTGCTATTTGTAGTTCAACAATTCTTCTATTTGCTTAATTAATCTCTTGAAATAAATTAAATAATTTCTGATTGGACTTTAATTGCACATCTGAATCACGGAAGATGAATTTCAGGGCATAGATCATGATAGTCTGTGAAGCGGTTTGTTCTGTGCACTGATCAAAACAATTATTTATTATCCCTTTGGCTTTCCATTAAGAATCATTTGAGTGATTTCCAATTCATAGTAGGAGCTTTTTTAATCGATTTTAGAAGCCTCTGGTGGTCAAATCTTGCCTTCAAATTGTGTATTTTGGACAATTATTTTCAAGGTCTTTGAATTGTTTGTGTAGCTATGAAATATTTACGCTGATATGGTGTCCATATGTCCATATACTTAGGACTGCGGGTTATATATTTTAAAGTATTTTGTTGATATTTTAACACAAGTATTACATATTTTAACAAGTTTATCTGTTGAATGTATTGCATACATTGGTATCGTTGTGTATGACTACCAGTAATTGCATTGTTGCATGTGATGGAATATTTTTTGTGAGTCCAAATATTATTGTTAGTTTGTTACTATCACCATTACTGCCACTAATGCTACTTCTACTACTGATGCAACTGCTACTACTACTACTGTTGCTATTACTATTATTATTATTGCTATTCCTATTACCGGTACTGCTACTACTACGAATATGGTATTACTATTACTGATGTTACTACTGCCATGGTGCTACTACTTCTACTACTACTATTACTACTACTTCTACTACTATTACTACTACTACTACTACTACTACTACTACTACTACTATTAATATAATATATAAATATAACAAGGTTTAAAGTGGTTCAGTAGGGACTGCCCTGTGTGAGAACCACTGTTGCTCCCGTCCAATCTAATATCCTAAACTACTGAGGTTTATTTTGAACTCGTTTACAGTTTTAGCCGTTACTATCCCCTCGTCCAGTTCATTCCATCTGTCCACCACTCTTGCACTAAAAAAATGCTGTTTATGTCTCCCAACCCGTTTCTTGAACAGTTTCATGCTGTGTCCTCTGGTTCGATCATACTGCTTCATTGTAAAAAATCTTTCCTTTGGCATTTCCACTTTGTTTGTTAGTATTTTGTATGTCTCGATCAAATCCCCTCTCTCTCTTCTTTTTTCCAGGGTTGTCAATCCACAGTGATTTAGCCTTTCCTCATAGGTTAGTTTGTGATATCCCTTGATCATCTTTGTTGCTCTGTGTTGCACTCTTTCTAAGGTCTCTATGTCTTTCTTCAGGAATGGACACCATGCTTGAACACAATACTCTAAATGTGGACGTACCAATGTCTTGTAAAGTCTTATTATTACATCCTTCTCTCTGCTCACTATCATTCTTTTGATCATACCTAGAATTTTGTTGGCCTTATTAGCTGCCTCTGCACATTGCCTAGATGGCTTTAAGCTGTTATGCATGATGACCCCTAGATCTTTCTCCTCGTTTGTCACTTTTAGTCCCTTCCCACATAACTTGAACTCCTTCTTCCCAATGTGCATCACCGAGCATTTATCTGTATTAAAAAGCATTTGCCAATCTGCCGACCACTGGGATAGTCTATTAAGGTCTTGTTGTAAAATTTTTGCTTCTGCTTCACTATCACTCTGTCCACACAGTTTTGTGTCATCAGCGAATTTTGAAATTTTTGACATTATATCATCATCGATGTCGTTGATATATATTAAAAACAATAGAGGTCCCAACACTGAACCTTGTGGCACCCCACTTATGACCTCAGCCCAATCTGAATACTTGTCTCTTATACCTACCTTCTGTCTTCTGCTCTGAAGCCAGTTTTTTATCCATCCAAGAACTTTACCTCTAATTCCACTGGCCTGAAGCTTGACTGCCAGTCTTGAATGAGGTACTTTATCGAATGCTTTTGCAAAGTCCAGGTATACTACATCAACTGCCTTTCCCTCATCTAGCTTGTCGTGAATCTCCTCCAAAAAGTCCAGTATGTTTGTTAAGCAAGATCTTCCCTTAATAAACCCATGCTGGCTATCCTTTAAAATCTTGTGTCTCATAAGATGGTCCAATATATTTGCTTTCATTATTTTCTCCAGAACTTTACACACTATACAGGTCAGACTCACAGGCCTATAATTTCCTGGCTCCCCACGGTTACCCTTTTTGAATATAGGAGTGACAATTGTATTACTACTACTACTACTACTACTGTTGTTGTTATTATTTATAATATTGAAGTTAGTTTGGACTGAGATCAGGTGATCTAGTTAAGTGGATTTTAGATTTGCACATTTCTTGAAATGTTTTTTCTCAATGAGAGTTTGCTCGTTTGCCTCTGTGATGTAGTTCTTAAGAGAAATGTATATTTTGCGCATGCAATATGCATAATGGCACTTCCGACAGCTTCAATGTTTATATAAAACCAATCTGGATGATAGCAGTGTATTTTCTGAACTTAATTGATGCAAATTGGCTATAATGTGATTATCATTATAAAGTGATTATCATTATAATGTGATTATAACTATAATGTTATTATTATAATAATATACTTGTAATTATTGTATTGTATTATTGCAACGCCTTAACCTAAAGTATGTTGCCAATTATGATAAAGCCGTCAAGAATGGACAATATTACAGCGTAAGTAATGGCCAATCAAATGCAGTGGCAACACATGATGTATGTAGGTGTTTTACCTCCTGGAACATTCTAGAAGTAGGAAGCTGTTAACCTAACATCCATGCCCAATACACATTCTGGTTTTGTTTGAATGGAGGGGGGGACTCGTCTTGCCTCTAGGAACTACTCCACCCACTGAGCACTATTGCTGGTCAACCCAGTCTACCCCCACCGCTCAGGGTCTACAACATGTTCCTCTGTTGCATTGTTATGAGTTTCCATGAAGCTGTTGTGTTGGATTTTATCATTAAATTTGACCCCTAACTGAATAGATTTTTTAAAAGACAAATTAGATTTAATTCTTCATAATATTTCTGTGATTACCGGGTACCTTTGCGGCCAGTGGTGGCTCCAGGATTGGCAGGTGAGAGTGGGGCCGTTGGGGTGGCAACTTCTAAGCATGGGGTCAACTATTTTTCATAAACCTGGACTAGTCTAGTGGCTTAGAATGAGTGCACTAAATTATGGGGACGCTAGGGTGTCAGGCATTCAATAGGGACATGAGACCCCAGCGCCCCTCCCACATGTGGAGCCGCCACCGTGGCAGAGAAGGTGGTGTGTGTGTGTGTGAACATTGTTTTGTTAATGTAACATATCTATGCAAAGCTGTCTCGTGTGACGTTTTCCAGTGTGTTTTATGTGCAGAAGCTAAAGTGGCCTTCATTGTATGCATGTTGACACATTCCCATGATACTCGTTGTAATTTAAGGTGCTCAGTACGTTTTAAAATATTTTTTGCCAAAGCTTTCCAATCTCGTCATTATTGTCTTTATTTTGAAGTTTTTCATTGTTAGCCATTCAATTCAGTAAATGTTGTTGGAATATTGGTCAATATTTTTTGTGATTTTTGAATGAAATTTTATGGTCTTTTTTGCCGATTTTGGAGAGTTTCATCTCTATCCAGTGGCGGATCCAGGATTTGGCAAGTGGGGGGGGGGGGGGGCGTTGAAGTGGCAATTTCTAATCATGGGGGCCAACCATTTGTTGTTAGGTATGTAGTATTAATATAGGGTCCCAACAGAGGGGACTAGGAGGGCCAGGCACTCAATAAGGGGTGCATGGGCCCCCCAGACCTCTCCTGTGGAGCCGCCACTGTATCTCTCCTACCCGAAATCTACAAGCTTTTCGTGCAAATGGCCAAATCATGTAGCAATTTCTTTTCACAGGCCATGGTTCAAAATATCCTGATTGTACGTTCTGTTGTAAAGTATTAAAGACTTACAGTACCGGTAGGTGTCAAGTATTTTTAGTGATCGTTGTGTAATCATTTCATAAAGGGGCCGTCCATAAATTACGTCACGCGGTTAGGGGGTCCGGCCATTTGTGACGAAGTGTGACGACGGGGGGTTCCGTAAATATGACGTCACGCCAAAAATAGGTCATGACCTTTGACCTTCTTTTGCTTGTCTGACCTATTTTTTGCTTGTCAGGGATTTTCGAGAGGAAAAAATACAATTATGACCTGTTTTTTGCTTGTCAGGGTTTTTTGAGAGGAAAAAAATACAAGGATGGCCTTTTTCTGATTGTCAAGACTTTTCGGAAGACGAAAGTGGGGGGGGGTAGGCTGACGGAGAGGGTAGGGTTCAAGCAGGGATATTTTCACACCCCCTAACACTAACAGCCCCCCAATTTGAGTTCGACACCCCCAAATTTGGTAATGTGACAATGGCATGCATACAAAATGCATACTAATTAGCTCCGGACCCCCCCCCCCCGATTTCCAAAAAAGTCTCTGACAAGCAAAAAAACGTTATCAACTGTCCTCCAAAAAAGCAAAAAAACCGTTATCAACTCTCCAAAAAGTCTCTGACAAGCAAAAAATCTAAGAAATCTCGAAAGTGCCGCCCCTAGAGCAAGTGCCGCCTGGGGCGCTTCGCCCCCTCTGCCCCCTTCGCTACGCCACTGACTAGGTAGACTTGGCGGTCATATGTGACTGGTGAGAACATTGTCAGTTAATAATAATAATAATAATAATAATAATAATAATAATAATAATAATAATAATGCTATAATTATAATTATTATTATTTTATTATTTATTTATTTATTATTATTAACGTGATTTCAAGTGGTTTAGGACTCTGTTAGCCTGTATGAAACCCACTATAGCCGTTCTCAACATATAGTGGCGTAGCCAGGATTTCCGGAAGGGGGTTTGGTTTTGACCGTGACCAACTTTGGCAAAATCTTGATAAGCAAAAAAACAAAAGCAATCGTTATCATCTCTTTTTTCTCCTGGCAAGCAAAAAAGGTCCTCGTCCTCACCTCCTCTTAAACCGTTGCACTCTATAGCCAAGAAGTCTGACCCCCAAAATCGCATTAAAAAATTAAAAATGCATAGAAAATCATTAAAAAATTTGCTTTCAGCGGCCAAGGGGTGGCTTTTAACCCCTAAACCCCCTTGGCTACGCCACCGTCTCAAAACTTACCCCGGGTGTCCGAAATAATTATTGAAGTCATTTATTTTTTCAGCTAGCTACTGCATGTCTGTTCGTCTAAGTTGTTCCATTTCTCCACAGTTTTTGCACTAAAATACACCAAAGTTTGTCAGTCTAAATGAATTCGCAAAAGACCAGGCCATGTCAAGGATCAGTCAAAGTGGGTCACAAGGATATTTTTACACCCCCTAACACCCCCAACACTCCCCTCCCCCAATTTGAGGTCGACACCCCACCCACCACCCAACCCCACCCAAAAAATGCAATGTGACAATTGTATGCATACAAAATGCATATGAATTAGCTCTGGACACCCCAATTTGAAGTCAACAGCCCCCCCCCCATTCACAATCCTAAAAATATCCCTGAAGTGGGATGCGGTCAGAAGTTGCACAGTAATTCGTGAATAGGCCAAATATAAAACATATTTAATCTTCCAAGTCAGAATTTTTCTCCAGTTGCGTCCACAGCAGCAGCCGTTGTTGCGTCGGCCGAATGATGGAACGGCTGGACCTTCCTTCGAAGCAGGACCCTTCGTAACCCGATTTTGAATTCATCGTAGTGAAATATATAGACGACCGGATCGGCGCAGCAGATCAGATAGGACATGATCTGAGCGGCGTTGAACGTCGGCCCCGTTATGTCGACCGGAACTCCGGCAACGCACTTAACTAGGATTATGATCTGTTTCCAAGTCGTGCAGATTGCGAAGACCATGACGACGAACAACAGGGTCTTGATAATGTTCTTTCTCGCCCTCGTGATTGTCCGTGACTCCGACTGACCGCCAACCCTAGCCACCTGCGAGTTCCTTCGCAGGGAGCGCGCCATTTGGATATAGCAGAAGGCGATGACGAATAGCGGGATGAAATACTCGACCAACCAGTTGTAGATTCCCGCAGCTGCGTCTATGGTTGGCGTTGGATAGGACTGTATCTTGCAGGCGTCGTCTTCGTGGTGGTATACCGTTCCGCCGACGACGTACGGCAACTTCAGGAGCATTCCGGCCAGCGAGACGACCACGACGGCGCATTTCAACCGGGTCTTTGTCATCCATCGCCGATGCTGGATCGGATGGACGGTCTTGAAGTAACGCTCGACCGTCAGAGCGGCGACGCTGTAAATCGAGGCCGTAAACAGAACGAGGAATGCCAGACGCGATCTCCACACGTAGCAGGCCACGGGTCCGCTGAGCGTCGCAGAGTCGACCGTCGTCGTCGGTATTAGAATGACGCTTACGAGGAAGTCGATGCATGTCTGATTGATTATGAAGTAATTCGCCGGTTTGCGTCGCAGCGGGGCGTGACCCAACAAAACGACCAGAGCTATCAGATTGCCGACGATGCCGACTATTCCGATGGTTATGTACAGTCCCTGGTACTTGGCTTTTAACGAAGTCGTTCTATGAGTCGCCGATGTCTTTGAAGATTGCGTCGTCGTATTCAGATTAATAAACAGCGTGATCATGTCCTCCATGGTTAACCTGATGATAGAACTGAATCGAAAACGTATAGGAGTATCCAGAACAATCTCTATTGTCACTGATCTATGCCCACCAGCTAGAAATCTGCTTGTGCCATTGGCGTCTATTAATAGACGACAATGGTTTCTATGGTTTCTGCCCACCAGTGGGCGGAGCAACCGGACTTTGTTGGTAAACACTGGATACCCCTATAAACACAAAGTCGCTGTAATACAAAAAGCATTTGTGAATATTGGCGGAGCGAAGTGGGGCAGGGGCCTAGCCAGAAATTTGATTGGAGGGGGGATAATGTGATTGTGGGGAGTATAAACCTTAAGAAACTTTGAAAACCTTAAAATATATTAAAAATTTTAAGGCTGCCTGATTTTTATTGGATTGGGGGGGGTATATAGACCGATATACGGTACACCCCGTCGCTACGCTCATGGTGGGGGGCTTAAATTCCATTGCGATCTTGAAAATTGTGCAAAACCAGTGTTTTATACAGGTCTGTTAGGAGGGGAGATCTCCCCCCTAAAAAACCTCAAACTCCCCCCCCTCTCCCAAAAAAATCTCCAGCACTTACACAAATTTTGCATTGCGCTGTGTCTTTTCCCCTCCAACCAAGTCGATTCCCCTCTCGAAAGCCTCAATTTCCCTCCAAAGGCCTGTAGTCTGGATAAAACACTGCGCAAAACCGTTGAGGTGATGGGAATGAACGAAAGTGCCCAGAATCCTACCGCTACTCCATCTCGCCTCACCCCCCCCCCTCAACCCGCCCCTCAATTATATACGTCGTCATACTTGTTTTCTCGTCGTGAATTTTCTCGTGCATTCCAGTGTACTTCCTGTATATTCCGACTATAGCTATGCCTAATTGTACTTCGAGTATAGCTTCTGTGACAGGACCCTGATCAGGGTTATTTCTAGGATTATCAATTTGGGGAGGTGGTGTCGGTAAATTCTGGGGGTCCCCTGCCAAAAGAGTCTGACAAGCACAAGAAAGGTCATCCCATAGCTGAGATTGGGGCGGGGGTGTTGGGAGGGGGTGTCGGTCTCAAATTGGCGGGTGTTAGGGGTGTTAGAGTGTAAAAAGTGTAAAATATCCCTGACCCTGATAAAGACTCATCCATGTAGTGCGCATGCTAAAAATGCATATTTTCAGCCCCCGTTGCACACACCGTACATACGTAAAATCTCCTAAATCCAAGCCCGCCCGCCCGCCCGCCCGCCCGCCCGCCCGCCCGCCCGCCCCCTCAGTGCGTATGTACAAGTCGGAGGTTAACAACTTGTCCAAGGTCGCTACTCAGTGGCAAGGGTCAGATTCGAACCCGCTACCCTCCGGTCAGGATATTTTTACACCTCCCCTAACACCCATTCCCCAATTTGAGGTCGAAACCCTCATATTTGGCAATGTGACAATGGTACGCATAGAAAATGCATATTAATTAGCCCTGAACACCCCCAAATGGAGAAGGACACCCCTTAACTTTATCATCGGATTACCTTTTTTTGCTCGTCAGGCTTTTTCGGTAGAGACTTCCAAACTCCGACACCCCTCAAATTTTCCGACACACCCCCAAATTCACAAGCCTAGAATCCTAGAAAACTAGAAAATAACCACACACACAGATTTTCCCGACCCGCCCCCCCCCAAAAAAAAAAAAAAAAAAAAAAAAAATCCTAGAAATAACCCTGCCTCCCGTTGCTTGGCAAGAATCCTGGCGCTATATTCCACCGCGTCCCTTAATATCTCATAAATCAGCTTTTCCCCTAGAATTTACACTTGCAATCAATGGTATTAACGTTACCGTCTGTCCATATCTCCGGTTTCAGTAAAAGAATTATTCAAAAAAGTTTTCTAACCATTGATCGGCAAATTTAATCCGCCAACATCGGTCGGGTCACAGTAATCAACTAGACGTCCCTCCTCCTCCTCCTCCTCCTCCTCCTCCTCCTCCTCCTCCTCCTCCTCCTCCTCCTCCTCCTCCTCCTCCTCTCAGGACAGCGGGTTTCGGTGACAGATCCTTCCGGCGCGGAAATCCTGCTTCGTGGAACTTGGTCCCGAAGACTGTGACAACTGAGACACTCCCCGATCGGTTCCGGAAACAGTTGAAGACGCATTCGTTTAACAGCTAGTTTTTGTAAAGCGCTCTTGACTTTGCTTCGATTTCCATGTTTACTGCGCTTAAGAAATTGTCTTGAAAGAAGAAGAATAATAATAATAATAATAATAATAATAATAATAATAATAATAATAATAATAATAATATAATAATAATAATCAGTGTTGGAGTTGCCGGGGGTTGGGAGGGTTGAACCCCCTCAGCTAACTTTGCAACTCTCCCAAAAATCGCAAATCGGGTACATGCAGTTTCTGTCATTCACTGGATTTCAGTCCTCAACCCCCCAGCTCAAAGTTCACAACTCCAACACTGATAATAATAAAAATAATAAAAATAATAAAAATAATAACAATAATAATAATAATAATAATAATAATAATAAATAATAATAATAATAATAATAATAATAATAATAATAATAATAATAACAAACTTTAGATTCGAGTAAAATGCTTAGAAAATACCGATTTGACTTCGAAGCAGATTCCTCTTCGCGAGAAACTCGAAATAGCGAATCTCAGGTAACTGCGTCCTTTCACTTTTTCATTCGAATCTCGGCTCTAAATAGTATTTGCCTACGCTTTGGCAAGACTTCTGTTATTTCATAGACTTCGACGCACCAAGAGACCCTCAACTAATCTCTTTCTCGTCCGGCTTAACTGTCATTGATGTGAAACCTTTGACAGAGAATTATGGACAACGCCTCAGACTGAGGACTTTATACAGGGCGATAGGAATTTCCATTTCCACGACCAGGGGCGTAGCGACGGGAGGGGGGTATATCGGTATATATCCCCCCCCCCCAAAAAAAAAATCTGTCTACCTTAAAGTTTTTTATGTGATTTACATGTGGTTATATGTGGTTTATATGGTTTATGTGGTTTATAGTTAAGATTTATACCCACCCAAAATATTTATACCCTCCCAAATCAAATTTCTGGCTAAGCCCCTGTCCACGACCAGGGACGTAGCGACTAGAGGTCTATCGGTATCAGGGGCGTAGTCAGGAATTTGATTTGGGGGTGTAATTTTACTGGGAGGGTATACATCTTTAAAAACTTTGAAAATCATAAAAACACATTAAAAATTTTAAGGCAGCCTGATTTTGGGGGGGGAGGGGAAAAGTATAAATATCAATATACCGCCCGTCGCTAGGCTTCTGATCGGTATGTATATCCCCTGAAATCAGTCTACCTTAAAGTTTTTGTGTGATTTATATGTGCTTATATGTGGTTTATGTGGTTTATAGTTAAAATTTATTACCCACCCCAGGGCTTTTTTGTAAAAAATATATATATTTTCCTTAACGCAATAGTCAGAAGTCAATATTGTCAACATGACGTAGCGGCCAAACAGTTACTATAATGATTATTATTATCAATACAACATTAAATTCATACATAGAAAATTTAGAACTATAGCGGTTATAAATTTTCTATTTATGAATTTAATGTTGCAAAAAATACCAGTCTTCATATTTTCCGGAACGCCGTTCCGCCTCGTTCCGGCTCAAAAAAGCCCTGCCCACCAGTGTTTATTCTAGGCCTGTTTGGGGGGAATTCTTCCCCAAGTTTTAAAATTCCCCTCCCCAAAAAATTTATAGATGTTGGCTTGAGGATGGAAATTCCCTTCCCCCCCCACAAAAAAGCGTGGAGAGACCAATCTTGTCCCCCCCCAAACATTTCAAACTCACCCCAATGTCAAGGTGGCTAGAATAAACACTGTCTGCCCACCCCCTAATATTTATACCCCCTTCAAATAAAATTCCTGGCTACGCTCCTGTCCACGACATATACAGTACGTGGCTTTTATAATTTAATATTTCCACGCGATTAGCGTTGCGTTCTTTATAGTTGCGTTCTAGATTATCCCATAAATTGATTAGGCCTATTATCGCTTCCTCCACTTATCTTACTCGCCTCAATATTATGCTTTGAGCGGAAAACTCTTTTGTCTTCTCCAATCATGCCGTGTTTTAGATCCGATATAATTGTCTCCTCCAGTTATTAGCACTAAGCTTACTAGGACTACATAGAAGGCCTGTGATCCACTTACCGGAACGACCTTGTAGATAATTTTGGAGGTGTGATTAATTTCTGAAATAATCGATGCTTAAATCAAATTAAATAGGAATTTATTCAGTGCAAGTGTGTGTGTGCGCGCGCGCGTGTGTGTGTGTGTGTTACTGGGGGTCATTCAGTGCTTGTAATCTTAATCGGTCTGTCTCACGTTAGCGGGTAAACTTACCAACAAGAAGACTGTAGAGTGTATAGTGTGGTACTGTACTTCCAATGTAGAGTGTGGTACTGTACTTCCAATGTAGAGTGTGGTAATTCCACTGACGTAAACGGATGAAACGGCAGATGTCACTCTCTCTGACTCCCCTTCCCTACGGTAGGCTCTCAAAAAGCAGGGATTCGAACCTAGAGGCCTAAAAGGAGTTTACGTCTATGGATACTGGTGGCCTTGTAGGGAAAGAAAGAAACTTCTGGTCACCATTCCTGACTTATCCTCCACTGATACACTCTTAAAGTCTTTAAAGTATGAACCAGAGCCAGGGCCATATTAAGGCGGAGACTGTAGCCACCGGCCCATCATGAAAATAGGCCCACCGATTTTCGAGATAATCTTTTTTGCTTGTCAGCACGATTTAGAAGGGAGATAACCTTTTTTGCTTGTCAGCACGATTTGGAAGGAGGGAGATAACCTTTTTTGTTTGTCGGAGATTTTCAGTATAGGCGACGGCCTTCTTTTCTCAGCTCCCCAGCCCACTCGGACCTTAATCCGGCCCTGACCAGAGCTCATGGTTTAACTCTATTACTAAAAGGCTTCTGCGCCTGGGGCTCCACCAAGGCCGCTTTGAGGGCGGTCACGACGCTCCCCCAAATCTCATCATTGGGGTTAATTATGATGTGCGCGTCTGTCTTGGCGGTTCCCCTATTCTAGAAGTTACCCTGGTTATGCGAATGATAGAGAAATATATATTATATTTCAATTATTTAAAAAATTACTTTAGTACTTTAAATACTTTAGTTGTTCTTTAATACTTTCATGCTCTTCAGAGCTTTTAAGTGAACTCCGTTTCAGAGACATTACCAAATTCTCTAAATCACTAGATCCAGTAATTTCCAGTCTTGCGTCAATCGATTTAGCAAAGGAAGAGTAAAATACAGGAAAAGTGGATGGACAACATCAGAGAAGACATGAACATGAAAGGAATTACAATAGTAGAAGGAAGACGATTGAAAGATGATAGAACTTATTGGAAGCATTTTGTGTCTAGCTATTGCTACTAAAGAATTGGCGTAGAACAGCGTTGTCCAACCTTCATGCTATTGCGGTCCGCACAAAAAAGTTTAGACCCTTGGCGGGCCAAGCAAGTTATAGCACTTAATATGGCATAATTATTATATATATATATATATATATATATATATATATATATATATATATATGGCATGCTATATAAGACTGTTATAAAATAAGGCTACCGGTAAAAGACTAGTGTAAGACCAGTGGCGGCTCCAGGATTTGGCAAGTGGGAAGCTCCAGGATTTGGAGTGGCAACTTCTAATCATGGGGTAACCATTTTTCTTAGGTATGTAGTATTAAGTATAGGGTCCCAACAGAGGGCCACTGGAGGCCAGGCACTCACTATGGGGCACGCCCCCCCTGGCTCCCTTGTGGAGCCGCCACTGTATAAGACTAAGTGTTAATTTTGCTCTTAATTCATTGCACACACTTGTGTCAGAGTTGCCAATACATTTATCGTATTTGTTCTTATGTAGAGTTTCGTAATGTCGTTTTACGTTAAACTCTATCGACACAGACACCACTTGCAGGCAAATTAAACACTGTGGTAAACCAGAATTGTCCGCACAAGAAATAACTATTTTCCCATTTAATATTAAAACACCGATTTTCGCCATCAACTTTCCGCCGATTCGAACTCATTATTAGCAAGTACAACCCACAGTTCCGCGCAACTTATAATACCATATAGGAGTATCCCAGAACAATCTCTATGGTCACTGATCTATACCCACCAGCAAGAAATCTGCTTCTGCCATTGGCGTCTATTAATAGACAACAATGGTTTCTATGGTTTCTGACCACCAGTGGGCGGAGCAACAGGACCTTGTTGGTAAACACTGGATACCCCTATAGCGTACATAAATTTATTTTATTTACTTTAGCAGACTGCTCAAAACGGCGTCAAATTTTCACTAAGCGAGAACGAGACTTGCAGCGATATGACAAAATGTAAGTAAGTTAGTCATAAGTAGTAAATAAGCAAGTTTAATAATCGCCGTCATCTGTTGAGTGTGAATAAGTAAGCAATTTCGTAACCTCCTAGTCCTAGGATAGTCCTATAAAATAAAGGTAATAACCGTTCCTATAGGTAAAATTGTTATTTTCACAAACTCGGTGGCGGGCCGGATGAAATTGTTCCGCGGGCCGTATCGCGGGCCGCCAGTTGGACAACCCTGGCGTAGAACAAAACGACGATACGCAATTAAGAAATCTACAGCATAAGCAATCATTTCAGAAGTTGAAATCAGACATTGTTGCCAGTTTCATATCTCGTATTAGCCGATTTGTCCTGATTAATATAAACATCTGGTTCTACTTTTCTCCGACAGAAGATCTTTCGAAGTCCAACCTTGAATTCGTCGTAATGAAATATGTAAATGAACGGATCAACACAGCAAACCGAATAGGACATTATCTGAGCCGCGTTAAACGTAGGTCCAGCAAGATTGTAACGAATTCCAGTGGTGCTCTTTATTAGGATTATGACCTGTTTCCAAGTCGTGCAGATAATGAAAACCACGACGACGAATAGCAGAGTCTTGATGATGTTCTTTCTCGCCCTCGTGATTGTCCGTGACTCCGACTGACCACCAACCCTAACCACTTGTGAGTTCCTTCGCAGGGAGCGCGCCATTTGGATATAGCAGAAGGCGATGATCAAAATCGGGACCATGTACTCGACCAACCAGTTGTAGATTCCCGAAAGAGCCTCCATGGTTGCCTTTGAATAGACCTGTGTCAGGCAGGCGTTGTCTTCGTGGTGGTATACCGTTCCGCCGACGATGTACGGCAACTTCAGGAGCATTCCGGCCAGCGAGACGACCACGACGGCGCATTTCAACCGGGTCTTTGTCATCCATCGCCGATGTTGGATCGGATGGACGGTCTTGAAATAGCGCTCGACCGTCAGAGCGGCTATGTTGAATATCGAAGCCAGAAACAGACAGAGAAATATCATTCTGGTTTTCCACAGATAGCATGCTACGACACCCTTCATCCGCGTCAGATCGATCGTTGTCGATGGTATTAGAATGACGCTTACGAGTAAGTCGATGAACGTCTGGTTAATTATAAAGTAATTCGCCGGTTTGCGTCGCAGCGGGGCGTGACCCAACAAAACGACCAGAGCTATCAGATTGCCGACGATGCCGACTATTCCGATGGTTATGTACAATCTCTGAAACACTGCGTTTAGCGGTGGAGTTCCGAGAAAATCGGTCGTCTCATTGCTGACTGGGAAAACATCTGTTGCGCTTGAGTTCCATCGCTTCATTGAATCTTCCATTGACGATGGTCCCACAGGTACGCTGTAGATAGCCTTGACGTAAATATGGATTCAGATTTCACTTACGTTCAGCTCTAAAAAATATGCAGAACAACCTTGTTAGATTAGCTACTGAACGTACAACGCCTAAGCAGGGGCGTAGCCAGAAATTTGATTTGGGAGGGTATAAATATTTTGGGTGGCTATAAATCTTAACTATAAACCGCTTAAACCATATAAATCGCATATAACCACGTGTAAATCACATAAAAGACTTTAAGATAGACTGATTTTGGGGGTATATACTGTATATGCCCCTGCGCCTAAAGTAAACAGCCTCTGCAATGCCATTGTCAATTGCGTGCATAGTGAATGGAAAGTATGGCAGTTGCCCTGGGTCTACTTGAAGAGATGCCAATTTCTGTAAAAAATAGTATCTGTGATCTTGCTCTATTCAGCGTAGAAAGAAAAGAAACTCAGAAAACATAGAGTAGGCATGGGCGTCCGCAGAAATTTTTCCAGGAGGAGGCAAAACACAATGGTCGCAGTTACATCAAATAAATTTTTCCAGGAGGGGCAAAACACATGTTAACACAATGGTCACGGTTAATATTTTAGCAAGTTTTTCAAATTTCAATGTGAAATATTGGTATTTGTATTTTCCAGGAGGAGGTACGTGCCCCCTCTTGCCCCAATGTGCGGGCGCCCATGATGTCAGTAGGCTACATATCCCCCCACTGCTCCAGGTCACAAACCGCACCATGGATACACTAATACCTGATCAGGAATACTATTTGCTCGGATAGTTGCTTTTTGCTCTGTCCTGGCGCATCCTAAAGAATATGGCAAGAATTTTAACGCAAAAATCTTTATTTCCAAAGCTGCACAACCCTTCAATTAGGTGAAATATCCAATTCAATCATTAATTTGTATAGCGCCACTTCACAGTAACCATAAACATCGGCTGACGGCACACAAAGTTCCATTCAGGAATTTCAGGGACGTAGCCAGGAATTTGATTTGGGGGTATAATGTGATTTAGGGGGTGGGTATAAATCTTTAAAAACGTTGAAAATCTTAAAAACACATTGAAAAATTTAAGGTAGTCTGATTTTGGGGGTTATATATAACTTATATACATGTATATACACCGATATATCGCCACCCCGTCGTTACGCCCCGGTTCTAATCGCACTAGGAACAAGTTTAAATAAATTCAAGATATCGGTCGGCAGAGGCGCAGCCGGATGACATTCGATCCTATAGAAGCACAATAGAAATGTCGTGTTTGCTTGCTTACTTACTTACTTACTTACTTATTATCCAATATATTCTAATCAGCAGATTTAAGTATAAACCAGTGAGACGACTTTCTCTTCCTATTTTCGTTAAGGCATCCATGTAAAGGCCAACAGCCAGTGCATTAGGTCCCTACTCAGGTCCTTCTATAAGAAACATGTAATAATAATAATAATAATTAATTCGATAAATCGAGCCACTAATTTAAGTAAGTGTAAGGCTTCCGATTAATTAGCTTATGCTATAGCACTACAAGTTTATGAAGTAGATGTGCACTAATCTTAAGACCTTCTATAGCGCCGGTTCATAATGGACAGAGCCATCAATGGGCGTAGCGACGGGTATATATCGGTATATACCACCCCAAGTATATATATATATATATATATATATATATATATATATATAATACAGTATATATAACATATATATAATATAACATATATAACAATGTATACCCCACCCCCAAATTTATACCCCCAAATCAAATTCCTGGCTACGCCCCTGATCAGCTCCGTGATAACTGACCGGATAACCAGGTGGATAAGCCAGGTCAAGAAAATGGGGGTTGTAATGTGGAAAAGGTTGACGTTGCCCAATAGACTTCAGTTTCCAGATCTTTCCTTTTCCATCATCATGGTGGTAGCGGTGCTATTGAATCAGCTTGTCCGAGTGGCCTGGCTTAAAATCGCGCTCTTCGGGGGGCACGCGATGAGTCCGTACGACGTCACCAAACAAACACCGTTCCACTGGATTTTCGCAAGATTTAATGAATAACCGAAACAGATCGTTACACGCAGTTGTTTCTTTCTCCTAGCAGATATTAACTCTCTCACCCCTATTGGTCTTGGGCGTCCGTTCCATAAACCCTGGCCTCCTGGGGGAAATTATGGGGATGCTTGGCGCATTTCTTACATTGTTCTGAAGCACCTGCCCATATGTCACACAATTCAGCAACGAACAATGGTTTGCTGTTTTAGCAGAAGAGCATTGGACAACTCTGGAATTTTAGAGTGTCCAATAGCATCGACCCTATCGTCGCCAGGGAGGCGTTATATTCTTTCACTGAATTCTGTTCCCAGAGCGTCACATTCTTTCTGAAGGAACATACCAAACAATGCCCCTATTCAGGCGTGCCCGCCTCCCGATTTCCCGCTAGTCATTCTTTCCCGAGATATCCCTTCAGGGCAAAATGGATTTATGGGCAATTATTCGACACCTGCTATTAGTATCATGTTAACGTTACTTGTTTGCTGGTATGCCTTCACGACAGTGGCGTAGCCACGGGGAGGGGGGTTTGGGGGTTAGGACGGTTAGGTTTGGACGGCGCGAAAAAATATGTTATGTACGTATTCCCAGGCAATTTTTATTTTTTGAGGCGATTTTGGGGTGAAAACCTCTCCTTGGTGGTTATCGATGACCTTTTTCAAAACCTCCTTCCGAAATCCTGGCTACGCCACTGCTTCACGACAATTCAATCACTTCAGATGCTGAAAGGGGCATTTCAAATATGCATGTATACAATAAGCCACCAGAAATAAGAAATACAAAAAGTTATTTGAATCCATTGTAAGTTTAGACACCTGACGAAATCAAATATGCATGTATACAATAAGCTACAAGAAATAAGATTGTTCCGAAGATCAGAGTTTCCAGCAACTTATTGGGCGACCAGTACCACTTCTGGTCGAAAGCGGGTTTCCTGGCAATATATATATATATATATATATATATATATATATATACCGTATAATATATATATATATATGTATATATATATAATACATATATATTATAATGTAATATGATTTGATATAATATAATATAATATAATTCGTGGCCGCTTTGGCGCAGACGGGATGTCACTATTCCGGCGAAATTTAGACATATTTATTATTATTTACGCTGGATAAATTATGCCTGCCAACGAACTGAGTTTACTTCCAAGCATAGAATATCCTCCTTAGTGGTTTGAGCGCAGGGCGCGATTTGTAGGGGAAGGGGGAATTCCCCCACTGCCCAACTGCACCCCCTACTGCTGCATCTTCCAACAACTACATTCCCCAAGCTCGACATATCCTCCCCCCCCACTGCTCCAGGTCACAAATCGCCACCTGTTTGAGCGTACGCTACCCGGTCCAAGGAATATGATGCTGAAAGCCTTATCGACGTACGGTATGTGACCGCATCTACAGGCATTTGGGTCGGCTGAGACCGTCAATTTAATTGCTTCTGTGACAAGACGACACAAAAGCGGTAATTTGCTTCATTGTTCTCTAGCGAGTGTGGTATGGTATGCAAGTGGGAGGTCTGTCTCCTATTGGATGGCGTGCCTTTATTATTGACACATCCAATTGTCCAATGATTGCTTGTTGTCCTTCAGCGAACAATGAATGGTCTATGTCCTCCAGAAGCAATGGATAACTCAAAAAGGACTTCTCGGGTTTATGGAACGCTAGCGGAAGCCGGTTTTGCGGCTTTACGGGTCCACAGGGTTAACATATCTTTCGTCTAAAACAGTTCTTAATTTCCGACAACGTTTCTCTAGATAGGCCTATACGTTACGATTCTTCACACTATATTTCCGACTTCTCGCCTCTCCGGGTTTAATTTCAGTCTTTCGTTTCACTGTTCCCGGGCGAGAGTCCTGCCTCGCCCTCTTCCCTAGCTTATATCCAGCGGCTACCTGTCAATCAAGTTTCGCCTTTCAACTGGCTTCTCCTGATTCGCAGATATCCACCAATCTAACAGTCTTCTTAATATATAGTGTTATACTGTTTAATGGATTTTAACTATAATGTCTATAAAGTCACCTTCTATCAAAATGTATTATTATTACAATAATCCTAATGATCCTAATGATCTCTCCGAGTGAAAACATAAATTTATTATATGTTTTTGTCGCTTATTATTTGTTGGCCTTCTCAAAAGTATCATAACAGGGGTTGATCTTTTTTAAAATTTGGTATTGACACTATCTAACCATTCTGGCAATATTTTACAAGAATTATTGCAGATTCAAAATCGGGATTTCGAAAATAGTAACATTTGAGGAAGCGACCTCAAATCATGGATGGCAATTATTCTGCTTCAACTAGATTGCAATTATGTTCGTAAAATTATGTTGGAATTTCCAGTGGCGTAGCCAACGTAGCCAAGGGGGCGTTGGGGGGGGGTTAAAACCCCCCTTGGGCGCCGACGAAAAATTCTTTTTAATGTGTTTCCATGCATTTTTAATTTTCGGACGCGGTTTTGAGGGTCAAACTCCCCTTGGGGCTGCTGACTCAAAAAAGTTAAAGCGCCATAGGCGTTACGACCTTAGTTTTGCTTATTTTTACCACCACCTGGTTGTCCGGCCAGTTTTCACTGAGCTGATCAGGGGCGTAGCCAGGAATTTGATTGGGAGGTATAAATTTTGGGGGTGGGGTATACATTGTTATATATGTTATATTTTGTTTTTGCAGTATCTGAAAGGACAAATTTTGGAAGAAAGGACATAGGATAGATACATAGGATGACCTTTTTACTTGTGAAGATTTTTGAAAGTTGGTTACGGTCAAAAGTCAAAACCAACCCCCCTTCCGAAAATCTTGGCTACGCCACTGAAAATTTCAAATCTACTTTAATTAAGGCCTATTCTTTTTAAATCGCTACGACATATGAAACAGTTTCAAAGAAAAGACAGTAACAGTCGAAAGAGTAAATGGATTCAACTGTTATGTAGGAAAACTGGGTTATCAAATGTTGACAGTAATTAATAATAGTTATTTTCACACAGGTCAATGCTTTCTAAACCGCTCAGGTAGGCCTATAGATTGGGATCTATTTCCAATGCAGCATTAAATCTTATTCTCTTCTTCCTTAGATTGCTTTCCATTCATCTTTTGATGATGAATGAGAAATCTTTAGCCTAGATTTGATTTATAAAACATAATGTTGCTTCCTCAAATGTTACTATTTTCGAAGTCCGATTTTGTATCTGCAAGTACTTTTGTCAAATATTGGCATTATTATTATTATTATTATTATTATTATTATTATTATTATTATTATTGTTGTTGTTGTTGTTGTTGTTGTTGTTGTTGTTGTTGTTGAATCATACACTGTAGAGTTACCCCATCGTCGCATTCATTTGCTGTGTCCGAATTTTTTGTTGCCATCTACTTCTCCCGAAATTCTTCATGTAGATGATTTTGAAGAGAAATTTTCGAGAATCTTTCAAAGTCGCTTCAATTGTTCGACACGAAAATCAAATGTAGGCCTAAACGCTCTAATTTCGAATCCCGTATCTGTTGAATCTCTCATTTTGCATATTCGTGTTGTAAATTTCTTGCTAGTTTTGCTGTACGATTGATCTCAATATAGCTGCGCGAAATAACCACACGGTCGATCCTGCTATGACCACTAATGGTTTCACGTTACTGTTATATATGACGCCGTAAAAATCGAATAAGCAACAGCGTTGAGGCCCGGTTGTAGACGCATTTCGTCCGAGTAAAAGACATGTGCCTCTCCGGTCGGGCGTATGCGGCACACCATCCAGTGGCGGCTCCAGGATTTGGAAAGTGGGGGGGCGTTGGGGTGGCAACTTCTAAGCATGGGAGCCAACCATTTGTTGATAGGTATGTAGTAATAAGTATAGGGTCACTGAGGGGCAGGCATTCACTAGGGGAACGGGCCCCGGACCCCATGTGGAGCCGCCATTGACACCATTGTTTAAGAAATACAGAATATTACAAAGATATTTATTTGACCAGAAACCTTTGAACCTGGACAAAATATTCCAGAGGGTGAAATAAAGCTGCAGAAGGATAAAAAAAATTGCTTTCCAGTGGCGACCAATGGTTTGCCTATGGCAGGGCAGGTGGAGAAGATGTATTGGAAGCCACCAGTGACGGTTCCAGGAATTCTTGGTGGGGGATGAAAAGGATTTATAAGAAGTTGGTGAGGGATGCAAAGTGAAGAAGAAGAAAAGAAAGGAGATAAAAAGGTCATTGTTAGTGTTCTGTCCACTAAATGTTAATAAACTTTGCCCAAAAAGGCTGACAAGCAAAAAAGAAGGTAATTTGCAGTATTTTTCACTAATTTTTTTTAAAACTCACCGAAAATAGGTTGACAAACCAAAAAAGGTCATCCGGAACCCCGGTGGGGGATGCATCCCCAGTCATCAACATGGTGGAACCGCCACTGGACGCCACTTGAAGTGGGGGCCAAGAACTCTATGACCATGTTCTACTCAGCGTAAGTAAGTAAGTAAAAAAGTAAAATCTCGTAGATTTCTATAGCGCCTTAGAAAGCAGCACAACAGTAGCTGCTTATTCTTAGGCGCTCCAAAGCGTAGAAAGAGATGAAACCGAGAAAACTGACTGATGCCAATTCATATGCAGTAAGTAATAGAGAGAAGTGTGCATTCGCAGTATTGATCATGTGTCAATAAAATTCCACGAATTTTAATTAAAATTAATTAAAGATTTGTTAGCTTGCTAATTTAATTTTCTAAAACCCCTGCCAGGGGGCGCAAAATGCCCGAGCTGCGCCCTTGATGGCGACTTTAACGTTTCACCAAAAACGCGTCTTCAATGGAAGATGATCGACTCGACGGATTAGCCTTGATGTATATCCACAAAGATATTGACATATCCATAGACAATGTCATCGACAAATTCGCTTCCAGCAATAGAAAACTCGATTTTGCACTATGATTTTGTACAGCCAGACTAAAATGGCTTCTATACATTGTCGATTCTGAACATTATGTTTTATAAATCAAATCTACAGATTTCTTCTAAACCGTTTACATATAATCCCTTTGACAATTGGCAGGATCTTTCTAGAAATTCATTGCATCCCCCACCAAGAGTTCCTGGAACCGCCACTGCCCAGGAATTCAGTTTATGGGACACCTCGTGCTCCGTTCCCATTCCTCTCAGTTTCTCTCCTTCCATGTTTGACTGATGGATGTTGTTGAAAATATTCAAAGGGAAGAAAAGACGATACTTACTTATCCATATGCGCCTTTACAGTTCTCGGTTTTTCGCCCTGATGAGAAAATCTGCAGTAACAAACATTTTGCTGTAGGTGTGGGGGGTAAGCACTTCTGTGCCCCTCCCTCAGGCCTGAGAAGAAAGGGTGCAGCCGGTACATTGTTCCGGGGCCCGTGGAGCTCAAAGTGTACCGGGTCCGGTGATGATGATGTGTTAACAATAGTGTGAACCCTAAACAAGACTCTGACAACGGAAAAAGATCATCGACGTCATGAGCTCAGGGGTCTCGGGCGGATGTCTGCTTAGGGACCCGGGCAGGTGATGTTAAGTAATTAATGCCATAAAAAGACTGGCAAGCAAAAATAGTCACCAACTTTTTCACGCACTTGGCAGGTTAGGGGCCCGTGACTATTTTGTACCGGGGCCCGGAAATTCTCTCGGCGGCCCTGCCCTCCCTAAATCCGCCTATATTTGTCAGTTTGACCTGACCAGATCCTATCAGATTTCATGGGGTTTGATTTTACTTAATTCGCTTTACGTTTGATTCAGGTGCTCCTCTAGAACATAAGTGGAGTAGAAACTGTCAGAAATCGCATGACATTCTTCATGAACGGTCCTTGATCTGGTCGATAAAAAGTGTTATGACAACGTTGCTCGATATGCACCTATTGACAAAGTCGACGTATAAGGAAATGTCCAGCTGTGTTTAAATATGCGTTTGCACTTGCCGAGGTCGCTTGCAACTGATTTGTAGACGATTTTATTCCTTTGGAAGCCATTGACACACGCGCTCCACCGTTTAGTAATTTTGTAGAGAAATCGATTAACCTGTCTCACAAGCCCTGATGTTTCGAGTTTTAATATCAGGTGGCGGTGTAATGGGGTGGGTGTGTTGTCTCTTATTAGAGTTTATTACCAGGGCGTAGCCAGGAATTTGATTTGGGAAGGTATAAATATTGAGGGGGCATAAACCTTAACTATAAAAACCATATAAACTACATATAACCACATATGACCACATATAAATCAAATAAAAAACTTTAAGGTAGACTGATTTGGAGGGGTATATATACTCCGATATACCCCCTCCCGTCGCTACGCCCCTGTTTATGACACCATCGACACTGCATCAGTCGTTCCGAGCATTTTCTATTACTTTCCTAATTTTCCAATTTCAATATAATATCGGTCCTGATTGCCAAAGGATGCAGTATTAATCTCACACAGCCATGCTTAATTAATCACCGTTAACCCTCCGTTAGCGAATGTTTTTTTTCAAATCGCCATTTGGTGTTACGTCAGCATTTCCAATGATAATTATTTCTGCCGTGCGATTGCGTTGACGATCCACTTAGCCTACATCAAAGAAAATCGAGAAACTCATTGGCAGAATCCAATTACGCCAGGAAAACAAGAAACAGTGCGTCACCTGCGGTCACAGCGAACAGGGTTTAATCTAAGCCGTTTCCGGGGGAAAATTGCCCTTTCCTCACCCCCTCGGAAATTTCAAATTATCCCCGGAAATTTTGGCATACTACATTAACTAGCAGCAGACCCCTAGCTGACTCCTTCTCCCATTACGCCAATAATTAATTGTATAGGGTGGCGCAAAAAACCGGGATTTGTCACATTTAGGCTTGCATTTAATATAGGCCTAGTCCGGGTTGTTTTGCGCCACCCTGTACTTTTCTTGTGCGTGTCGCTGGCGAACATGTACGTTATCAAATGTTCCTCGACTGGCTGGGGTAAAGGTGGGTTTTGTTTCAAAGGACCGCTTAGAATTGGCTGAAGTTAACAACTGTAAGTTCAAGTGTTTGTGTATAAGTATGCGTGTATGTATGATATAAAAAGTATCAAGATACAAATACAAATTGAAAGTATCTTGATACAAGATACTTTTTAAGATACTTTATTTAGAAGTTAGTATCGATAAAAAAATTTCCAAGAAGAGTTTGTTTCAAAATAATCCTAGTATGGAGAAAATTAGTCAAAGATGCAATGCAAATTTACAACCAAAGAGGTTGTCATATTAATCAAATTATATATCTCTTAATAATTTAGTTTAAAGTATATTTGAAATGTCCACATATCACCAATATCCAATATAGTCAACCTCTATTGAGAGTTTAAAAGTATCTTGTATCTAATTTAAATATACAGATACAAATACTCTTTTTTGTATATAAGATACTGATACTAGATACTTTTGAAAAATGTATCTTGATACAAGATACAAGATACTTCTTTGTATCTAAGATACGTATCTAGATACATGTATCTTAGATACTTAACAACACTGGGTAAGGGGCAATGAGGTGGTGCGAGAGCGTGCGTGAGGACGCGATTTATAACAGATTTTGTTTCAAGCGATATTTCTCTCCGTACTTTGTGACATCATTTGAAGACCTTCAAGAGCTAGTGAAAAGAATAGAACATACTGGAACTGAATGCAATATGAGCATAAACGCAAGCAAAACAAAAGTATTGTCAAATATGGAACATCAAATAACAATCTTAGCAAATTGACAGGTGCTTGAGCAAGTTTCTAACTTCACATACCTTGGAAGCCTGATCCAAGATGATACAAGATGCAAAGATGACATCAAAGCAAAATTGGCCATGGTAATGAATATAATGATCAAATTACTAAAAGTTTGGAAGAACAAATCCGTCAGTAAACTTACAAAGCTAAGAAGACTGATCAGGGCACTATAGTCTGGCCTGTTGCCTCGTACGGCTGTGAGTCATGGACACTAAATAAAGAAGATGAAAATCGAATTCAAGCATTTGAAAACAAATACTTGAGAAAAATGTTAAGGATTTCATATCCAATGAGACACTATACAAAATGGCTGGAGCAAATCAGGCATTTCTAAAACATATCAAATCAAGAAAAATGAGATATTTTGGACATGTTACTAGAAAAACAGAAGACTCAATTGAAAACTCAATAATAACGGGTTTGACGGAGGGAACAAGGAGGCAAGACAGACCCAGAACCAGCTGGATAGACAACATTACGACATGGTCTAACATGAAAGGCGCTCCACTCATGGAGGCAGCTAAAAAAGGGAGCAGTGGAATTATTATTGTTCAACGTTGCGGCCAACCTTCATAGCATGACATGACATGACATGACTGTGCTTAGTCGGTAACCAGCCGTCTGGCCTGGGAGCAATAAAGATGAAATTAAAGGCGCTTCAGTGCTTTCTTTTCATGTCATTCTGCAACAAATTTCCTTGGCAGCCATCAGACCACATATAGGTGTATCTATCAATCATAAGCAAGGGTCACCACTCACCAGACCTCAGCAACAATCAGAAATAATAGTCTAGTGCAAAGCATCACGCACTATACAGATTTATAGAGCTTAGGCCATAATGGCTAACATAAGAAATGAGAAAATTAGAAAAAGAAAAAGTAGAGAACACGTCAAAACACATATAAAATCCCGTATGATTTTAATCTCTTACCCATTAAATGTAAGTGAACAACAATGAAAACGAAGCAGGTCTGTAGGTCGAGACCTTTTCGTAAAAATTGACGCGTGCGCGCGTTGCCAAAATACGATCAAGAATTGGCAGTCTGTGCAAAAAAGCAAGCACACCCCATCTCATTAACAGAAATTATATTTTAAGACAGTTTGACGGAGTAGCTGATTCTGGAAATAAATAAGCGTGTTCAATCTACAGTATCTGTAATGTAACAACATTTATTCAGTGTTTAGTTGTAGGTCATCGTAGCATATCGTCTTAGGGCTAGAGCCGCTAGCCAACTGGTGTGGTGGAAATAGTCTGACCGTTATTTTAATTAAATATTAACTGTAAATTTACTTGTTAACTAATTTGGTCCGCGAGCTAAGCTGGGAACAAAGTAGGGAGTCCGCAACCCAAAAAGTTAGTGAATCTCTGCTTTACGGGGAAGGTTCTAACCGCAACAGAAAAAGAAAGAGACTTGGGGTAATCATCCATAGAAGTATACAGGGCTTTTTTGTAAAGAAATATTTTCCGGAACGGGGCAAGATTTCCATTTTGCGCCCCTAAATTTCTAAATTTCCGTGATGACTTTTTTAGTCGTCACAGAAGATTAGTAGTTTAAAAACTCCATTTTCCGGGCGATGGCCTTTCCTACTCGTCACAGCTATTTTTTAAAATACCAGTCTTCCGATTTTCCGGAACGCCGTTCATATTTTCCGGAACGCCCTTCCGCCACGTTCCGGCTGAAAAAGCCCTCATTATTATTATTATTATTATTATTATTATTATTATTATTATTATTATTATTATTATTATTATTATTATTATTATTATTATTTGGACGCGGTGAGCATTTGAACGTGGAGGGCATTTAGACGCGGAGGGCATTTAGACGCGCAGAGCATTTGGAAGCGGTGAGCATTTGAACGCGGTGGGCATTCACAGTCGTTTTCATACAGGCTTACTTAGCCTCCTAAACTACTTAAAATCACATTATAATTATTATTATTATTATTATTATTATTATTATTATTATTATTATTATTATTATTATTTTTATACGCGGTGAGCATTTGAACGTGGAGGTCATTTCGACGCGCATGGCCTAATAATGACTTAAAGTAATAATTTACTAACAATAATAGTAACCCAATAATAATAAATAATACTCGTGTCTGTTTAGCGCCAGCTCTAAAATGTACAAAGCAATCCATGGATTGAAAACAGAAGCTGTAATAGATGTATGTAGACCTATAAGTGACAGCGATTTTCAATACTGGATAAATATTAATATGCTAAACCAGTTACTATCCAACTTATTATTATTATTATTACCGTTGTTGTTATTGTTGTTGTTGTTGGTGGTGGTGTGGTGGTGGTGGTGGTGGTGGTGGTGGTGGTGATGATGATGATGATGATGACGTTGTTGTTGATGATGATGGTGATGATGGTGATGATGATGATGATGATGATGATGATGATGTTGTTGTTGTTTTTGTTGTTGCTGCACTTGACAAGCTGACATCTATCGACAAAAAAATCAGAGAATTGCCAGTGAAATCAATCAATGTGGAGACGAGACAAATAGCGAGAAAGACAGCAAAATAACAACCAACTGAAGCAACGGTGCTTTTGTGTGTAGATTTGAAATAAAACGCAGTGCGTTGGAAGATCTGTCAGGCATTGGGCCTACAACGAATGAATCGGGGGAAAGTGAAGGTAAGACTAAGATACCCGAATCGAATCAATTAAGCAGGGAAAACTTTCAACAGATTTGAAGATGACATATACTGTAATCCTTTTATTCTTCTTCTTCTTCTTCTTCTTCTTCTTCTTCTTTTTCTTATTATTATTATTATTATTATTATTATTATTATTACTATTATTATTACTATTATTATTGAAACGAACCTCGTTTCGCCCCTAGCCGCTAGAGGGCAGGGTCCCGACGAACCTCATTTCGCCCATAGTCGCTAGACGGCGACCGCGGGGTATAAAAACGAATGCACAGCCATATTTGCGGTCTTGGAGTCGGGCGGTGGTGCGGTCTTGAGATTGGGGTTATCAGCTTGGGGCATCGGGCACTTTTCGGCTGCTGTTGCTGGGCTGGGATCGCGGGACCCGAGGGTCTTTAGGGCGGCCGTTTGTCCAGCTTAGTTGAGGTTTGAATGCCGTATGTAAAGTTGACGTATAAGCATATATTTTGTTATAATAATAAGCACTTTTTATCATCTACGTTCGTGTTTCCTTTTCGGAGTGCGGCATCGACGCACTTCGGATTATAAGTCTCCGACCAGACCGGCGGAGCCTTACCAACGCGGGCAAGTTCGGATCCTGGGGGGCGCAAAAGACCCGTAAACCGTTTCATTGGTGCCAGAGGGTGGGGTCTGTTCGAGGTGCGTCGATCGATTCGGCTACGCGGTTTCCGTTTCAGAAGTTTACGTAAGTACGAACGGCAGTTTTTACTTCATTTTCTTTGTTTGCGGTGCACGCGCGTTTGACCGGCATTTATTTTGCGAAAGCGCAGACAGACTCGGCCAGTTTCCTTTCGTTTTGACGAAGGACGTTAGCGGCTAGTATTTTCGGCCGTCGTTATACGAGCACAGACTCGATATTTTGTGACTAGTCGTTCGGCATAGATCAGTGATTTTGCGTTTAAAATGACGACACGAAACGACTTAGCGACGGTGGACATTGATGACGACCCTGATATAAGTTTTAATCGGTCGAGAGCATTTCCTCCCCCGCCAGACGATGCCTCGGACGTCCCGACAGAAGACTTGTCTTATCGTTCGGCGGCACCTCATAGTCCAAGGGATAGACGAAGTCTGCCCGCGGACGAAACACGTCAACATCATCACACATCCAGTCGAAACACACGCAGTCCAGAGACGGGTGATCGACGACTTGACGACCGGGCGGCTCGTTCGAATCTTGCGTCTTCCGGCAACCGTCCGGCATTTCAAAACTATAGAGACCAGACGCGTCGGAACGATGAGCGGCGTCTACTCGACCACTACGGCGATGCGCCACAGACTGACGAATTTTTAGCCGGCACCGCCGACATGCGGGAACGCGATTGCGTTTTTAACCGCGGAACTCGCCGCGATGAGCGACAATTTTCGCAGTTTTCTGCCGACGCCGATGAGATACGGCTACGAGACAGGTTTTTTGACCGAGATATTCGAGAGGACTCACGACGACATCGCGAATACGTCACAGAGACGCGACCATTTCAAGAACGTTGCACTGACGCCGACAAAAGTTTTTTATTCGATATACAAGGGCGCCATCGAAGCCCACCGACTGTCACGCGGAATGCAGACGATCATTATTTGCCGGCTAAAGCTAAAAAATGCATTTTAAAACCGGGCAAATACGACGGCAAGACGCCTATCGAGACGTTTCTTCGTCAGTTCGAAATAAGTGCGAGACATAATTCGTGGGACGACACCGAAAAAGCAGACTTCTTACAGTGTGCTCTTGAGGGGGGCCCGGCTCAACTTCTATGGGACCACGGGAGCGAAAGTCACGTGACTTACGACAGTTTAGTCGCACGCTTACGTCAGCGTTACGGTTCCGAAGGACAAGCGGCTTCGTTTAGATCGCAGCTGGGCTGCCGCCGACAACGAGATAATGAATCGCTGCCGGATCTCTTACATGATATTCGGCGTCTCACGTCACTGGCTTTTCCGTTTGAAACGTCAGCGGCAACAGAAATGGTCGCCTGCGATTCTTTCGTACAGGCGCTACATAATCGCACTTTAGCTTTCAAGATAAAAGAGAGGGAACCATCGTCATTAGATGACGCCTTTAAGATTGCGGTTCGCTTACAGGCCTATCAAGAGATGCAAGACGATGAATTAGACCGCTTTCGGCCGTTTCGTAAAATACGGGGCGTACAGTACGATACAGTATCGGCCGACCCGATAGCTGAAAAACTTGACAAATTGTTGAAATTGCAGCAGGACAGCCAACAACAGTGGCAACGCGCTATCGAAACCCGATTTGAAAATTTAGCGGCAGCGGTAACATCTTCGGCCGGCATGCGCGAAGCGACATCTAGCGGCGGCGCGACAGTTGACTATCGCCGACCGACTGTCAGATTTGAAGAACCCAACTTGTACGAGACTGCCGCCGGCGACGGCCGACAATACACGGCACCCTCTGGTGGCGATATTTGGTACCCTGCGCCGCGACGTGATGACGGCAGTTGGTACGTGCCGACGACTGACGGCGACACGCAGACCTACGGCTCAGGAAATAGGGACAATTTCGCCGACACAAGACAGACCAATTCCGGCGATTTCCGGTCGAACTTTCGCGATAGACAGGACGATCGTTCCGGCAGAGGGCGACGCTGCTTTGGGTGTGGATCACTTTCTCACCTTCGACGCCAGTGCCCGAGGGGTCGTAGCGATAGAGATTTTAAAAGCCAAGTTAACCATAGCTCTTCCGGTCGGCATGAAAATATCCGCAACGCAAAGTCCTTTTACGTGAGAGGATTAATTAACAATCACGATCTGCTCTTTCTTTTAGATAGCGGCAGTGAGTCAAATCTTTTGCCAGCTTCTTTCGCCGAAAACGTAAAACTTCAGCCGTCGAACACAAATTTATTTGCGGCCAATGCGTCCAAGATTAATGTTTGCGGTGAATGTACCTTGACCGTTTGGCTGGGAAATCGTTTTAAGACGAAAATCAAATTTATTGTATCTGAAGCCATTTCGGAAGTTATCTTGGGCGCAGAATTTTTGATCGACCAGAGATGTAACATGAATTTTTCAAGGGGCGTTTTGCATTGCGGTCGACGTCGAATTAATTTGATCAAGAAAGATGGCGCTCGTTGGGCCCGGCGAATACAAGTGAATGAATCGGTGACTTTACAACCGCTATCTCAAACTCTAATACCATCGAAAATACTAATCGGCAATTCGGCGGGACTACAGAGTAAGAATTGGCTGTTGGAAAATAGACAGATCCAACCAGGGGTCCATTTGGCGCGGTCGTTATACGCCGACCCCTTCCCCGTGTCGGCTGTGGAGGTAGTGAATCTAAACAATAAGCCCATTGATCTAGGGGAGAATCTGGTGCTGGGTGAATTAAGTCCCGTCGTAAAGACTTTGGCAGTGTCAATGAGTTCGGAATCCGACGGCGAAGAGCGGGGGATCAACGTAAATAAAATGGCCGCGGACGTACAAAAGACTGTTGACCCCATTATAGAACCCGAAGGAATTTTCACACCTGCTCAAGATCGAAGTCCGAGCGTCCTTTCCGTTGTGGGGGAGAGAGCCGGGGATGACATGCCCTTTGGCTATTCAGCCGAGCGCGGTCCGCGGGAGGGTAGAGCAATTAAATCTCGACGCCGTCGACGCTGGCAAATTACAGTAAGGGACAGACTTGTTCACAGACGGCGCTCGACCAGTTTGCCCCATTTGTGTACATGGATACGTTCTGTAGGCCTGCTTATATATTGCGTATCCACCATTAATGATAAATCTTGGCATTTCATTTCACGTAGACGGCCAGGGCGTCATTGTAAATGGAAAATTATATGTAGGCCTAGGCCTACTGGCCCGGTTGACCCGAATTTGGAAGCGTAGCCACTTTCTTTTAGAACCCAAATATATCCTATCTTGTAGGGTGAGGTTTAAAACATGATTCTTATTCATGATTATTATTATTATTATTATTATTGCGTTTATTATTACGACTATTATCCTCGTTATAGTGATTTTTATCAGTATGACTATAGTTACTACAGTTATTATTATCATTGTATAAGACTGATGTAAGGCCGGTTGCCAATGGAGCCGACCCGTTTAAGCTACTAGCCGCTTAGAGGAGATGACCTCCTATTCTGACGTCACGCAGTCGGCGCGAGTCAACGGGCAGCGCTTGGACTGCTGAGGCCGCTGGAGAAAAGGCGATTACTGATGTCACGTGGACGAAGGGAATTAAGGAGCAGTGTTTGAGCTGCTGAGGCCGCTTGAGAGACAGCGACCCTCTCTGACGTCACTTGAGGCGACGCGATATTACAACTGGCGGCTGAACCGCTGGATTCGCTGAAGAAAGGGCGGTTCCAGACTTCTGACGTTACGCGAGCGGCACTTGAACCGCTGAAGCCGCCTGAGAAATAACGACTTTCTGCGTTTGACGTCATGTGAGCAGCGCGGTGGACTGCTAGGATTGCTGGAGAAAGTCGACTTCCGATTTCTGACGCCACTGCCGGCGGGTACTCTACGCCTTATTCGACGCCGTGCTGTTGAAGAGACGGAAACTTTCCACGGGTGTTGCGGAAGTACACTCAAAGGCCACGAAACCGGAAGAAGCGGTCGTGTTGACCACCCCGCCCGCCGTCACACCTACCTACATCGGCGGCTGACGTCGAAGCCGCCGCGGACGATCTTTACGTCTGTTTGATCGGCCTCTCGGGTCGAGCCGACGTCAATGGCGCCAAATGGCGCATTAGCTGAAGATCGAGACGCTTTGGACCTTTGCTCTAAACAAGGTGGACGCCATCCCGGGCCTTATATAGACTCAATTATTGCTGTTAGACCCACCATATATATTAACGATTGAAACTTATGTTCACTGACAGCTTTTGAGCTGCTCTTGTATTTTATACTTTGTTTTGGTTTAGCTTAGATTCATTTTCCGGCTTTTATAATTAGCGGTTTTTTCTTTTCTGCCGCGGGGACGCGGCTTGGCCAGGAAGGGGAGTTGTGAAACGAACCTCGTTTCGCCCCTAGCCGCTAGAGGGCAGGGTCCCGACGAACCTCATTTCGCCCATAGTCGCTAGACGGCGACCGCGGGGTATAAAAACGAATGCACAGCCATATTTGCGGTCTTGGAGTCGGGCGGTGGTGCGGTCTTGAGATTGGGGTTATCAGCTTGGGGCATCGGGCACTTTTCGGCTGCTGTTGCTGGGCTGGGATCGCGGGACCCGAGGGTCTTTAGGGCGGCCGTTTGTCCAGCTTAGTTGAGGTTTGAATGCCGTATGTAAAGTTGACGTATAAGCATATATTTTGTTATAATAATAAGCACTTTTTATCATCTACGTTCGTGTTTCCTTTTCGGAGTGCGGCATCGACGCACTTCGGATTATAAGTCTCCGACCAGACCGGCGGAGCCTTACCAACGCGGGCAAGTTCGGATCCTGGGGGGCGCAAAAGACCCGTAAACCGTTTCATTATTATTATTATTACTATTATTATTATTATTGTTATTATTATTATTATAAATGACAAAAGTTCGTTAGACACAAAGATGAAAATGCATAAGTTGTCAGAAGTAAGTTGCAGTCAGAATTTGTCGCCGGCGTCATATCTCGTATTCACTGATTCTTCCTGATTATTATAAACAGCTGGTTCTACTTTTCTCCGACAGAAGATCTTTCGAAGTCCAACCTTGAATTCGTCGTAATGAAATATGTAAATGAACGGATCAACACAGCAAACCGAATAGGACATTATCTGAGCCGCGTTAAACGTAGGTCCAGCAAGATTGTAACGAATTCCAGTGATGCTCTTTATTAGGATTATGATCTGTTTCCAAGTCGTGCAGATAATGAAAACCACGACGACGAATAGCAGAGTCTTGATGATGTTCTTTCTCGCCCTTGTGATTGTCCGTGACTCCGACTGACCACCAACCCTAACCACTTGCGAGTTCCTTCGCAGGGAGCGCGCCATTTGGATATAGCAGAAGTCGATGATCAAAAGCGGGACCATGTACTCGACCAACCAGTTGTAGATTCCCGAAAGAGCCTCCATGGTTGCCTTTGAATAGACCTGTGTCAGGCAGGCGTCGTCTTCGTGGTGGTATACCGTTCCGCTGACGACGTACGGCAACTTCAGGAGCATTCCGGCCAGCGAGACGACCACGACGGCGCATTTCAACCGGGTCTTTGTCATCCATCGCCGATGCTGGATCGGATGGACGGTCTTGAAGTAACGCTCGACCGTCAGAGCGGCTATGTTGAATATTGCCGCTAGAAACAGTCCGAGGAATATCACCCTAGATTTCCAGAGATAGCATGCTACGGCACCCTTCATCCGCGTCAAATCGATCGCTGTCGATGGTATTAGAATGACGCTTACGAGTAAGTCGATGCATGTCTGATTGATTATGAAATAATTCGCCGGTTTGCGTCGCAGCGGGGCGTGACCCAACAAAACGACCAGAGCTATCAGATTGCCAACGATGCCGACTATTCCGATGGTTACGTACAATCTCTGAAACACTGCGTTTAGCGGTGGAGTTCCGAGATATATGGTCGTCGCATTGTTGAATAGAAAAACATCTGTTGCGCTTGAGTTCCAGCGCTTCGTTGATTCTTCCATTGACGACACAGGTTGATTGATTTTGACGAAGCTATGAATTCAGTTTTCACTGTACGCGCAGCGATGACATTGTGCCCTAAAAATATATGGAGATAAATACGATCGCAAACGTACAGCCAGCAATATTTTTACACTCCCTAACCCACCCCCCCCCCAACATCTCCCAACTTGAGACCGACACCCCCAACAACCTCCCAATTTCAGCTATTGGATGACCCTCTTTGCCTATCAGACTTTTTTGGGCTGTGGACCCCCAGAATTGACCGACACCCCTCAAATTTATAATCCTATAAATAACCCTGCGTACACCGTCTAACTCAATCCGCCGATGAAAACGCCATTGGTAGTGGCGTATCTAGGATATGACAGGTACGACAAATGCCCTGGGTTCAACTTTGAGGGGGCGACAAAAATCTCTATGATCCTGGCCGGGGCGCGATTTGTAGGGGGAAAGAGGGATTTTCCCCCACTGCCCAACTGCATCCCCCTACTGCTACATCTCCCCACCACTACATCACCCCACTGCTACACTTCCCCAACAACTAAATCCTCTCTAGCTCGACTCTACCCTACCGACTCTACCCTCTTTCCTACCTCCCCGACTGCTCCAGGTCACAAATCGCACCCTGATCTTGGCATCCTACTCTACTCAGCGCAGAAAGAGAAGAAACTGGAAGAACTGACTTTGAGCACATCTTATACACCAGTTGGCATCAGTAAAAGCAAGAAAGTTCATTCTTGGTTATATATAAATCTTTATTCGCAAACGCAGACACATATAATTATATGGTTATATATATATATATATATCATATTAAAATCGTTATCTGTATGTCTGCTACCTTCAAGCGTTCTGATTGGTTGACTATTGCTAGACGGTTTAGACCGTTTAGTCCTTACGTCGCGATGCGTTGGTGGGCGAGCGTTGACTATTGGTAGACGGTTTAGACCGTTTAGTCCTTACGTCGCGATGCGTTCGTGGGCGAGCGTTGACTATTGTTAGACGGTTTAGACCGTTTAGTCCTTACGTCGCGTGCGTTGGTGGACGATGTTCGAAGACGACGTTGCTATTGGTAACAATTGTTCGTAGAATCGTAGTTTAACACGGTCGGCTGGGCGTGCGACGACGTTGCTATTGGTAACAATTGTTCGCAGCCTCAGGTAGTTGTGCAATTTAAACGTACATTTTAACGTACACAAAAAAATACGTGTACAGCGTCACACATGGCCACAGTTGCGTGATTTTAACGTACATAGGCCTAATTATTACGTGGCGCAGAGCTTGGCTAGGTGGCGATCATTGAAATGTTGTTCAGCATGAATTCAATGATTGGGTATTAGGTATAGGTATTGGATTAGTATTATCCTGCACTGCGAGCGAAGCGAGCGCGAGCGAAGCGAGCCTCTTTCTAGTCTATAACATTAAAATCGTTATCTGTATGTCTGTTGCCTTCGAGCGTTCTGATTGGTTGGCTGTGTGAGCGTTCTGATTGGTTGCGTTCGAGCGTTCTGATTGTTTGGCTGTGTGAGCGTTCTGATTGGTTGGCTGTGTGAGCGTTCTGATTGGTTACCTTCAAGCGTTCTGATTGGTTGGCTGAGTGAGCGTTCTGATTGGTCGTTCTGGAATTGGAATTGGATTGGTCGTTGCCTCGAGCGAAGTGAAGCGACGCGAAGCGACGCGAAGCGACGCGAAGCGACGCGAAGCGACGCGAAGCGACGCGAAGCGACGCGAAGCGACGCGAAGCGACGCGAAGCGACGCGAAGCGACGCGAAGCGAAGCTCGCAGCGAGCGAAGCGAGCCTCATGCGAGCGAAGCTCGCGCGAGCGAAGCGAGCCTTCGAGTTCTAGTATATATATATAATACTTCGAAACAGTTTGTTATAATATATAGTACTATATCAAATAAGATGTCATGATTGGATCATTGGATAATGAGATATTCGTTAATCTGCTAAATTTAGGCTAATTGTTTAACCTTCCGTCAAGGGCGCCAAATGCCCTAGATACGTGTCTACAGTGTAACTTGGAAATTTTTGCTTTCAACTAATTGTACGAGAAATTTAAAGTTTGACTAATTTTCAACTTTGAACAAAAGAGTTTATGTTAACACTTACCTTCTTCTTCCACATTTATACATGAGTACGCAATATAATATTTATCACATTAAAATCCACAATTCGAAAGCTTAACGTTAGCTGAACGTTGATATGCTGATATACGCTGATATCCAAGTATCCGATTCGATCATCGATTTTTTCTTTAACGCCACTTCATAGGCCTAACAACCAATAGCATCAGCTGACGACACACAAAGTCCTAACCGAACCAGAAACAAGTCAAATCCAGGATTTCAGGTCGGATAACTGGATGACCGTCTAAACTAATCTAATCGACCATTATAAGTGAAGCAGTAGGCCTACGTTAGCAGTTTCTTTTTGTTTTCTTTAAAGCATGCCTAGCAACGTTGAAAGGGTTGGTCCAAAAAAGAAATTTTTTTAGTGCAAGGGTTGTGGACAAATGGAACAGTTCGGACGAGGTGGGAGTGACAGTTGAAACAGTAAACGGATTCAAAGGCTATCTCGGAAAACTAGGTTATTGAATGCAGATGGTTACATCAGTGGTTTTCACACAGGCTTACTTGCCTCCTAAACCACTTAAAATCACATTATTATTATTATTATTATTATTATTATTATTATTATTATTATTATTATTATTATTATTATTATTATTATTATTATTATTATAAGGCTACTGTAATACTCAAGCCATTCTGAAATAGAGCCGCAAATTTAAGGGCGTGAAAAGTTTCCGATTAAATGACTTAGCTAGAGCACTGCAAACTTGCAATAAACTTACACTGTCGACATTAAAGCATCCATGTAATATTTTACGGAAGCAATTAAAGATTGGAAAAACGATCCTCGAAAATAAGTAACATTTGAAGTGCAATTTCAACTAATGAATACTTTCATACTGAGTGAATTTTATTGTTGTGATGAAATTATGTTCAAATTTCGCCGCTAATAGTAGTAGTAGTAGTAGTAGTAGTAGTAGTAGTAGCATCAGCAGTAGTAGTAGTAGTAGTAGTTGTAGTGGTAGTAGTAGTAGTAGTAGTAGTAGTAGTAGTAGTAGTAGTAGTAGTAGTAGTAGTAGTAGTAGTAGTAGTAGTAGTAGTAGTAATGAATCATAGAGTTACCCCATCGTCGCATTCATTTGCTGTATCCGAATCGCTCTGTTGCCATCTATTTCCACCGAAACTCTTTCGGTAGATACTGTACCTTTGAAAAGTCTTTATGAGAATCTGTCAAAGTCGCTTCATTTCTTCAAGTTAAAAGTGAACTGTAAAAGTCCTCAATATCCCGGCCGTGGCCTATTCTGTATCGGACGTAACTCACTTTTTTAAAAATCCGCGTTGTAAATTTATGCGAGTTTTACTGTTTGACTGATCTCAAAACAGGTGTGCACAGCGACCAAAAGATTCTCTCATGGTGTAACGCTATGCGGTTATGCATGGCGCCGGCGGTTATCGAATAAGGGATCAATGGTTGAAGCCGTCTGCAAGCGCAACGGATCCTCGTGCGAAACCTCGTATATAGCTTCTCCGATCGATGGATACGATAAATCGTCCTTTCAGAAATACAAAATCTCAGAAAAAACCAATTCCTTTGAGCAAAACGCTTTGAAGCTGGAAAATTTTTCCACATACTGTAATGAATTAAAGTTGCAGTGAGATTTTTAAGAAATACTTTATAGTAACGGTCAGCAGTGTTCCGACTGTCTAGCCTCTAGGTCCTAGGGTATGGCAAGTTGGACAGATGCCCTCTGGGCGTCACTTAAAGGGGACGCCAAAAACTCTTTGATCTTGCTCTTATTTTTGTAATAAAGGACAAACCATGGTCCTTTATAAAAGCGATAAAGGACAAGGACTCAGAGGTGCATTAAAGGACTGCCTTTTGAAATAAAGGACGGTTGGCAACCCTACCCTCGGCAATTCAGAATTCTATTCCACAATATGCAAAACGTGCACTGATAGAAGTTGCGTGAAGCAAAGCTCGATCATACGCGTATGACAAAATAAAATACGTTAAAATACGTGCGTATGAATAACAAAATAAAATACGCGCACGATAGTCATTGTAACTTCCGGGTATTGATATTGAGTAGATATTTACATTATTACTGTGAAAGTAACAGTTCGCGGTTTTGAGGGGTACAGTAAGTTGAGTAAGATAATTCTAAAATATAGTCTAATGTAGGCCTAATGTATTTTTGCTCACGTATGATAGCGCGTATGATAGAGTCATACGTTAAAATACGTGCGTATGATTCAAAAATACAATATTTATTCAGTAAATCCAGTAAGTACCGTCCACAACCGACGAAAAAAGACATACATCAAAAATTCTCCTGCAGCTACCACACAAACACACACACGTACGCGCAAACATCTCTCCATTGATGTCCATTATTATACGTATGATCGAGCTTTGGCGTGAAGCATGAAGTAATGAAATTTTCCTTTTCAACTGACTAATCCGACGCAGGGAAAATGTCCCGCTGTGTTTAATTAAACATGCGTTTGCACTTGCCAGAGTCATTAGCAGTACTGTATGCTATTCTTCTCGAAGCTATTTCCACGCGCCAACGTCTAGCGAATTTTTAATAAATCGATTACTGTCACATCAGTTCAGGTTTTCCGAGTTAGAATTAGCAGTGGTCCAGTGGAATTGGGTGAGTGGGGGAGTCAGAGGACTAAGGGGGCGGGGGGTATTCTCATATTCTCATCTTGATTCGTTCTTGGGCAGTTTCTGCTTCGTGAATAATAGCATTACTAGTATTTCCAAATTCAATTTGATTTCTATCCTGGTTGCCAACGCATAGACCAGTGGTTCTTAACCGGGGGTAATCATACCCCTTGGGGGTAATTGAAGGACATTGTGGGGGATACTGAATAATCCTGAAATAGTCTGTTTAAAGACTTACCGCAATCTACCCTGTATACTATACAAATACTGCTGGAATTTTTGTACTAAATTATAAATTCTAACAAAGAATCCCACTTTCTGGCTTATGTGCAGGGCGCGATTTGCGAGGGGGAAGGGGGAATCTTCCCCCACTGCCCAACTGCACCCCCTACTGCTACATCCCCCACCACTACATCTCCCCCACTGCTACATTTCCCAACAACTACATCCCCCAAGCTCGACATACCCCCCCCCCCACTTCTCCAGGTCACAAATCGCACCCTGCTTATGTGCAATCTGTTTGATGCAGTTTCCAGTTATTTTCAATATATTGCACACTTTTGTCCTTGGATAAGGTACGCTGGTAAGGGGGTGGGGGGGGGGGGGGTACTTCGTTCTCTCATGCTTGTTTTTGGAGTACATAATCGTCAAAAGGTTAAGAACCCTTGGCATAGACCTACAATGCTCCAAGGACCCGAGTTCAATATCCGGGCGATCAAAGATTTATTTATCAGGTAGTCACATTTCTGTCGCTACTCGCTACGGACATAGAAGTACCTGGAGCATTTGGGAGGGAAGTAGACTACCTGGAGCATTTGGGAGCAGACCTGAGGAGAGAGGGGTGCAGCCGGTACATTGTACCGGGGCCCATGGAGTTTTCAGGGGCCCAGATCCGGTGACGATAAGGTTTTTTGCTGCTTATCAGGGTGTTTTTGGAGAGTTGATAACGTTTTTTTGCTTGTCAGGTTTTCGGAGACTTGATAAATTTTTCTTAAGGGCCCGCAAATAATTTTTTTGTTCCGGGGCCCAGAATTTCTCTCGGCGGCCCTGTTTGGGAGGAAAGTACCTGGAGCATTTGGGCATCCATAGCATGAATATCAGAAAACTTAATTAGCAGGCTAACAAATCTTCAGGGGCGATTTCACGTTGGGGATGACTGGGGATGCATCCCCCACGGCCCACCAAAAATGCATCTCCAATGGAAGATGATCGTCTAAACGGATTAGTCTTGATGTATATCCACAAAGATATATGGACATATCCATGGACAATGTCATCGAAAAATTCGCTTCTAGCAATGGAAAACTCGATTTTACACTATGACTTTGTACAACCAGACTAAAATGGCTTTTATACATTGTCAATTCTGAACATTATATCTTATAAATCAAATCTACAGATTTCTTCTAAACCGTTTGCATATAATTCCTTTGACAACTGGCAGGATCTTTCTAGAAATTCATTGCATCCCCCCACTAATAATTTTTGGAACCGCCACTGCAAATCTTGAATTAACAAATCATGACATTTTATTGAAGATTAAAACTACAGATGCGCTTTTGATGCTTTTACTGACGCGAAATGGTCTATAATGTGCCCAAAGTCAGTTTTCTCGGTTTATTCTCTTTTTCCGCTTAGTAGATCAGGGTCAGTTTTGTGGCGTCCCCTTCGAGTGGGACCCATTGTAAGTGCCCTACCTGCAATACCCTATGTACGCCATGAATTTGAAAAAGTTTGACACTTGTTGACGTCAACAGTTTCATTTTTGACAATAAATTTAACAAATCAAAAAATATTAATTTAAATTTAATGATCGGTGCATTGGTCCTCCGTGGTACTCACTCGCTCGCTCGTCAACAATCCACCACTTTAATCCTTAAACGTTTGTGCTCTTAATTAGGGAGTCACAGTGGCGGCTCCAGGACTTGACAAGGGAGGCGTTGGGGTGGCAACTTCTAATCATGAGGGGGCCAACCATTTGTTTTTAGGTATGTGGTATTAAGTATAGGGTCCCAACAGGGGGCCACTGGGGGGCCAGGCACTCAATAGGGGGCTCGTGCCCCCGTCCCCGGACCTCCCCTGTGGAGCCGCCACTGGGGACTCGTGGGGAGTCATAGTCTTGCGTCGTCATATATGGTTTGTAACATTCTATCGTAGACTTTTATCGATTATAGTATAAAATATTTTTGGCTTGTAGGGGAAGGTCCAAAGCTTTTGCCATAATTTCATTAGGGTGGGTCACTGAAAGTTTGACAGTTGTTGACAAAGGGGTGTTAAAATTGCCTGAAAATTTTTCACATAATTAATTAACGGTCCCTTGTAGGAGGGTTCAAAGTTTTTGACATAATTTTAGGAGATCAACGAAAGTTTGACAGCTGTTGACAAGGGGAGGGGATCAAAAATTGCCAAGAAATTATTGTTGACGTAATTAATGGACAGCCCCATATTTCATGCACTGATAACTTTTCCATCTCGATTACATTCGTGAAACACTACCATTAACCCCTTAACTGGGGATCCCGGATATATCTGTCCATTTTACATTGAGTTACAGTTAAATACACGGTTAAGGGGTTAACAAGAATCGAGAAGCTTATTGGAAGAATCAACTTATAACAATAACTTTTCTTGTGGCTTGTTGCTGGCGAGTGTGTAGCTTACGTTTTCAAACCCTCGTCTGCTGTCGGGATAAAGCTGGAATGGTGTGTATGTGTGTGTGCAGTGGCGTAGCCAGGATTTCCGGAAGGGGGATTTGGTTTCGATCGTGACCAAACTTTGCAAAATTGTTCTTATTTTTTGATTCTTCTTCCTTTTTTCTCCTTTTTTAGGGGCTGACAAGCAAAAAAGGTTGTCACCTTCATATTCTTTCTAATTTTGTCTATTTTCTATAGCATTTAGAAATGTTTTCAATCGGCAGCCAGCCAAGGGGGTTTGACCCCCCAAAATCGCGTCCCAAATGATAAATGTATGGAAAAGCATGTAAAAAATTTTCGTCGGCAGCCAAGGGGGGTTTAACCCCTAAACTCTCCCTGGCTACGCCACTGTGTGTGTTGTGCGCGCATTTATTTATGCGTGTGTAGAACGATGCCAGTGAATGTGTGGATTAAGACATACAGGGTGGCGCAAAAAACCGGACTAGTCACATTTAGGTTTTCTCATTTAATATAGCAGCAGTTTTTAATCTAGACTCCTCGACTCCGGGGGGACTGACAAAGCCGGGGTGAATTCTGCTAGGGGTTGCTGTTAGTTGATGTAGTATGCCAAAATTTCCGGGGGGAATTTGAAATTTCCGGGGGGAAGGGCAAATTCCCCCCGGAAACGGCCTAGATTAAACCCTGTATAGCAGTGAATGAACTGTAAAATTTCAGGATTTTCTTAAAGCGTAAGAAATCTCAGTCAAAGTGATGTTCAATATGTTCTCCGTTTGCTGCGATAACCAATGATAATCGCTTGCGAAACTGTCCCAATATCCCGGTTGATAGTGTCCTGGCTGATTTCGTCCCAGCATGCTGTCGGAACTTCTTTCGAATGTTCAATATCGCGAATTCTCTGCCTGTAGACAAGCTGTTGCAGCTCTCTATCATTTTTCTGTGTCATATCTGTCTAACGATGGTTTTTAAGGTTTTAAAGCGATAACCAGTGGCGGCTCCACCGGGGGGCCAGGGGGCCCCGTGCCCCCCTATTGAGAGCCTGGCCCCCCAGTGCCCCCCCCAGTTGGGACCCTATACTTAATGCTACATACATTAAACAACAAATGGTTGGCCCCCATGATTAGAAGTTGCCACCCCAACGGCCCCCCACTTGCCAAATTCTAGAGCCGCCACTGGCGATAACTACTTTGCTTATTAAAGCGATGCAATTTGGAAAATTAATAGTCCGATTTTTTGCGCCACTCTGTACATTTATTATTTCAACTGTAGACCTAATCTATGGATAGAGTTTTAATGTGGAGATGCATGCGTCTTCGAAAAAGCCATAAGCAAAATGACGACAAATTAACTACTGTTCTGCGTGATCATCATGCTTTTAGACCTTTCGAGACGCCATTATCCTATATGGCATCGCGTTATTATCATGCCTTTAGGCAGCCTCTGTATTTCCGCTTATTAAATTGGAACAAAAGTGTGTTTTTCCTTCCGTAAAAGAAATATATTTTTCGAATTTAACCTCCGAGCGTCCGGTGTGTTATGTCGCGATTTCCTTTCCACACAGAGGGCAGGTCGAGCTGGTGCTGAGTCGGTCTACTAGACACTTCGAATGGAATTCGTGACGACACGGCAGCTTTCGAATGTAGTCGTCCTCGTTGAAGACGCCGTCACAGATGGAGCATTTCGGAGCCTCGTACGTTCGTCCGGGGATGCGTCGGAGGTCTCCGTACGACAGTCCGTACTGCACCGGACGCTCCAGTTCGGCGATCGGAATTCCGGCGAAGTGGAGCACGTTGTTTTCGACGACGAACTCCGGCTCTCCGTCGAACTCTCCGGCGGCGAGGACGCCGACCACGTAGCTGATGACGTTCTGATCCCTCGTCCAGGCGTTGATTTCGCGAAGGAAGCGCGCCATTGCGACGTCCCTCGGCCGCGGGTCGTCCCTTTCCGCCCTCTCTCCCTCCTCGGGGGCTGGATCGTCTCTTTCCGCCCTCTCTCCCTCCTCCGGGGCTGGATCGTCCCTTTCCGCCCTCTCTCCCTCCCCCGGGGCTGGATCGTTCTCCGCCGGTCCCGGAGCCCCGGAGCCCTGCTCCTCACGGTCCAGGTCCGGGTTTTGCGCTTGAGACGAGGCCGCTCCGTCGTCGTCGGCGGCGGCAGCAGCTGTAGGGTCTTCGCCGTCCAAAGCGGAGCCCGCCTCGCCGCTTGAGTCGTCCGCTTGGCTGTTGTTATCCGGCATGTTCTAATACTCTCTGTATTAAACCAGTATTAATATTGTTGTTGTTGTTGCAGTTGTTGTTGTTGTTGTTGTTGTTGTTGTTATGCCGCTAAAGAGAATGCCATCTTGGACCGAAAGCGATTTGAGATCTTATGACGTCACACTCAATTCTGTCTTCAAATGCGTCACCGTCTTATGACGTCATATTCAATTTTGTTCGCAAATAACTCACGGTCCAATGACGTCACAATCAATTCTGTCTGTTCTCATGACGTAATAATCAATTGTTAATGAAAATTTAAACTTAGGCCTAATTGAAAATCGCTTCAATGATGATGATGATGACGATGATGATGATGATGATGATGATGATGATGAAGATGATGATGATGATGATGATAATAATAATAATAATACTTTATTGTCTGAGACTTCAGAAAGTCAAAGAATCTCCTTGTCGAAAAGCTATGAGTGACTGTATTGCAGTGGCCAGAAGCAGCATTCCGCAATATGGGGAGGGCCAGGGCACGATTTGCGGGGGGAAGGGGAGAATCTCCCCCCTCACTGCCCAACTGCATCCCCCCTACTGCTACATCCCCCACCACTACATCCCCCCACTGCTACAGTTTCCAACAACTACATCCCTCCCAAGCTCGACATATCCCCCACTGCTCCAGGTCACAAATCGCACCCCGGGGAGGGCACATGGACATTTTCCGGTTTCAGATTGAAAACCGTCAAAATGTCGTCGTGCTACAGCCAACATGCCCACCCCACCCCTCCCCAAAATTCTCAACGGTTTTGCACAAATCCCACGATCGGGTCAAGCCCAAATAGGGGGCCGCACCCCCCCCCCGTGGCTACCCCAATGCTGTAGCCTACTCAACTTATGTCATCTCATGAATCTGCTGGAGGAACTTCGTTTAATGGAGCCACAAAAAACGGATACTTAGGCCTACAACAGCCATGCATGTTATTTCTAGGATTATCAATATGGGGGTTGTTGTTGATATATTCTGGGGGTTCCTCCCTCCCCTTATGGCAAGCGATACCATCTTAGCTGCATCATAATTAGGGGTGTTGCTCTCAGATTGGGGGGGGTGTTGGGGGCGCGGGGGCTGAAAATATATCTGGTGTCAACAGTTCTTAAACATCAACACCATATAATATTCATGACTTTTCCGGAGCCATTATAATTATAATAATAGTATTATGATATAATGTGCACTTACTTTTATAGCGCCAGTTCTAATACTCTAAAGGTATACATTTATGGTGCTTCAAATCCTTCCACGAAAGACCAGGCCACTCCAGAGATCAGTCATTATTCATCAAAATAATAAGCATGGCGTCACTAGGGTCGCTAATTATTATTATTATGATTATTATTCAACGATTTGTGAAGCGCTGTAACATATATCCATCAGCCAAAACCAAAAGCGCTGTACAGCACTAGCGTCGCCACGGGGGGCAAATGGGGGCAAGTCCCCCCCCCCGACCTGCCCCAGACCACCTACCAGATTCGCGCAAATCCGGTGAGAAAGTTTTCTGTGAAGGGGGGGTCAGCGGTGGGTACGGAATCTGACACGGTAGCCTCTTTTTCCCCCCACCCCCAACCAAAAATTCCTGGCGACGCCACTGCAAACGGGCTATCAACTATATAATATTTTTGTTTTCTATAGAACTTGTCTTACAAGAAACCAGCTCTCTTAAACCCCTTCTTATCTCTCGTTTGATTTATTAGACATTTGACAGAGAACAGATTTCTGAAAGACTTTGTATAGTGTCCTTTTATATGGCTCACCATTTTTCGGGGCATTTCGAATGCTCTAGAATAAAATTGAGGCAGAATATATTGACAATTCTAGTACAGTTTGACTCAGCTAAGCTGGGGACACACGAAAATGTGGTTTTAATTTGTTTCATCACTCTTCTGAATTTTGCATATCTATAGCCTACTGTAGCAATAATCCTTGCATTGTCCAATGTCAAACAGGCACTAGCGTCGCCACGGGGGGCCAAATGGAAGCAAGTGTCTCCTCCCCCAACCTGCCCCAGACCACTTACCAGATTCGTGCAAATCCGGGGTGAAAGTTTTCTGTGATGGGGGGGGGGGGTCAGGGATGGATAAGGAATCTGACACGCTAGCCCCATTTGCCCCCCCCCAACCAAAAATTCCTGGCGACGCCACTGCTGTACAGTCAACAGTCAACTATACGAGATGGTGAACAAATACGTTTTTAGGTCTTTAGCAAACGTTTCAGGTGAAGTAATCCCGACCAGCGCATCAGGGAGCGCGTTCCACAGACGTGGGTTACCGCGAGTCATCGAACGCTCGCGAAACTTCGGAGTCCTGGCCGGAGGAGAAACGTACAGCCGGTGGCGGCTGCTAGATCTCAGCTGGAGACGGCACCCAGTCGTCGTTTGTCTCCGTACAAGGCATGACAAGTAATCGGGACAGGCTGGGTCCCGAAGAGCGCGAAAAGTCAGCCAACACCGCTTGTAAACTACGCGCTCCGGGATCCGAAGCCAATGGAACCTGTCCCTTAGCACAGGTGTCACGCGGTCATGCCACCTCAACCCAAAAATAATCCGAGCAGAGTCATTGATGACCGCCTGGAGTCTGCTAAGCTGGTTCCAGGAAGTCCGAGAAGGACGCCGTTACAATAGTCCAGTAGGCCCCATAGTTCGCAATAGTTCGCTTGTGGCTGAGACCTTTGGCCGCGGTCAAGGAGTCGCTGTAATTCATGGTCAAACTTTAAAAGATTATCCAGATGTCTCATCATGTCTGCCAGTTCCAATTAAATTAAGGGAGACGGGCAAAAACTTTTGACACCCCCCCCCCAAGATCATGACAGGTCCCAATAACAAGGCTGTTATTTTTGTGGTGATGACCATTTTTTTCCTTTTTTGCTCATCGAGTGTCAAAATGTGGTGGTGATGACCTTTTTTGCCATGCTTTTTTCCATTGTAATAAGTAGTATTCCATGAAATTTCCTAGTTTTTGATTATTTGTAAAAGTGAAATTGTTGACGTCAACTTCTCTTGACCCCTCCCCTCCCCCTGTCAATAACTGTCAAACTTTTCCAAACCCCCTCCCCCTAAATTGTTGACGTAATTAATGGACAGCCCCCAAGTTGATTTCAATATTTCTAGCAACATGCATCGTTCCACGTCGAAGAGGCGGGACAAGGCATATTGGAAATCGAACTCTTCTAAGCTGAATTTCATGATCGGCCTCAGCCTACATACAACTTTCACTATAATATAGTGACGAGCTAACTTCTGCTAAGTAAAGTACTAAAGTTCACCGACTGACTAACTTACTTACTTACTTCGCTCGTGTCCGAATTATTCGTGTTGAAACGCTTTTGATTTAATTGTCAGGCTATATAACATATATTTCGTATTTTAAAATGGTATATCTAAATATTTCTTGATTATTCTCCCCGCGATTAAATAGCGCGTTTTTATTCAATCATTATGCTTTGATTTTTGCATTAATACTCTAATATCGCTCCCATCGTAGCAACGTCTCTGTTGTGGCTTGAGCTAGTTAAGTTCGTGAATTTACATAGCGCTTTCGAGGCAGCACTGCAGCAACTGCTTTTTATGAGCCTAGTCTAAATTTGAGATAGCAGTAGCCAAAAGCTGAGGGTGAGTCAGGCAAGGTCATTTTATCCAAAGGGTCGTCATTTTAGTTAGCTACCTTGTTTCTAACATCATAAATATTTGTTTTATTTTCCATATTTTAAAAATTATTTTTCAAAAGACTAGCCAGTTAATTGTTCAGTGATGACCTGCCTACGTTAGTTTGGCAAGTCTACGTTAGTTTTAGCTATTAGGCATTTAGTTAGATTAGGGGCTGTTCATTAATTGTCAACAATTTTTGGCAATGTTTTACCCCATCCTCTCTTTGTCAACAGCTGTCAACTTTCAGTGACCCTCCAATAATTATGTCAAAAACTTGTGACACCCTCCCCCCACTACGACCAGTGACGGGTCCCCCCTCCAAAAAAAGTTTAGAAGGTTAATATTTTGCAGCGATGAGACCTTTTTCCTTTTCTTTTGTTCATCCAGTGTCATAACATGGCGGTGATAATGACCTTTTTTGCTTGTCAGGCTTTTTCCATTGTAATGAATAGTATTTCATGAAATTTCCTATTTGTTATCATTTGTGAAAAATATAATTGTTGACGTCAACTTCTCTTGACCCCCTCCTCCTCTGTCAACAACTGTCAAACTTTTAAACCCCCTCCCCCCAATTTGTTGACGTAATTAATGGACAGCCCCTTACTTGTTTCATAAGTCGTGAATCACAATTTTATTTTTCCTGATATTTAAAAATGATTTTAAAACTGACCAGTTGTCCAAATACCGTTTTGTATCTACTCACTGTATGATATAACTTTAGACACCAGTGCTTTACTGAATTTGGCAAATAACTGTGATTGTGGTGCAATATATTATTATTATTATTATTATTATTATTATTATTATTATTATTAGCTAGACGATTTCTATAGTGCAGTAAGCATGGCAAAAATGGCCAAAGACAAGAGCACTTTACAATACTACAATATATATAACTATGCAGATTATAGTACAGGTTCTAAAAATAGATTTCTGACTGAATAATGACTATTTTGACTCAATGGTGTTATAATTACGTACTGGAACATGACTCCATACCATAGTCAGGTCATTCTTCTACAAGCTCAACACTGTTTTCTCTAAATTAACCTGGCATTGCTTTATATTGTAGTATTCCTTAATTGCAAAGCAGGAACAAGGTATGGCATTTTAAGGATTGCAAAATTTTGTAGCCACTTACTTACATTTCATGAATTGTTTTAAGTGCAATGTTGACAATGTTTGAACATTAAATTACTGATTTTTTGTTAACCCCTTAACCATGTATTTAACTGTAACTCAATGTAAAATGGACGGATACTGGTATATCCGGGATCCCTGGTTAAAGGGTTAATTCTTTTAAACATTTATAATGGTTTTTTGTGGCTTATATTTTAAATACTTTTTTCATACTTGATTTTAATTGAGTGATGGTTGATGTGTTTAAATAATGTTGTCTACAGCGCATGAGGACAGCATTTGGAGCTGTGTTTGGGGCGGAAAATCTGGTGCAGAATCCTCGGAGCATATCATCACTGGGTCGATTGATGATACGGTAAAAGTGTGGAAATGGTTAGCGTTAAAACTCTGCTCGATGTTACTTCTGCATTTCTTGCATATCAGATTCTGGTATTATGAAAGCATTATTACTACAAAGATCCATAATCAGTACCATCAAAAAAAGACAGAGGACCTGGATTGGACATGTTCTAATTAAGAGGAGAATCATTACTCAGAACAGTAATTGAGGGAAGAATATCAGGAAGAAAGACAAAAGGAAGACCAAGGAGGATGCTATTGGACTGGATGATGAAAACAGATGCAAAGCGTCACAAGACCTATGCAGAAATCAAAGAAGAAGCAAGATGCAGAGAGGAATGGAAACAATGGAGCACTGAACCTGTTCCAGGACAGAGAACATGATGATGATGATGATGATGATGATGATGATGATGATGATTACTGCGTCTGAGAATATGTTCTCAGATGTTCATATGCCGCTGGAGCGTTTATATTTAAAACTTAAATACATGTTACAGAACAACTGTATTGGTCGATCGTGTGAATAGCATATTTTAACTCTTGAGCCGCCGGGACCAAGTACATTCGGTTACATTGCATATAGTTATGGAGTGTCTGGCAGTTTAAGGGTTAATACATTTTCTCTATGAGCAAAAGTTGTTGCTTGTATTTTCATCCCCACCCTTCCATATGGTATCCCATCTCCTTAGTGGAAATTTTAAAACCTTATAGACTTCAGTATTGAGATTTTAAAAATTTGTTCAGACACCAAAAATTGTAAAATACTTATTGAACGCTTCAAGGAGATATTGTACTTTTGTGAGAAAAATTTGTGTAGTATAGTATATACAAGCTATAATTTAGTACATCTGATTTATTTGTATTCTTATGAGTTAGGAAGTTTTATTATTTATTCTTATTAAATAGGAAGCTGGTTTAGTAATTTTTGTAAAACGATGAATGGCAGAAATGTTTTTATTCAATTTGTGATTTATTGATCGTTTGTTTGGTTGAAGTTCAGATTTTTGCCCGGTTTCAGGAACAACGATAAACTGACTCTTCGTCACACGCTAGAAGGGCACCAGTTGGGAATAGTTTCTGTTGATGTTAATCGACAGGGAACCACTGCGGCATCAAGCAGCCTCAATAGCCACATTCGTCTCTGGGATGTTGAGGCGGGAAAGCCGATTAAACTTATCGACGCTGGTCCAGGTAAGCAGCTGAATGTTGGTCCAGATAAGTAGCTGAATGTTGGTCCAGGTAAGTAGCTGAATGTTGGTCCAGGTAAGTAGCTGAATGTTGGTCCAGGTAAGCAGTTGAACTAAAGCAGTGTTAAACGAACATATTTAAGTTTTGTTTGGCTACAATTACAACTTGCATTGCTCCATTTCTGTTCTGGTCACAGTGACCTATGACATTATTAAAGTATACTCTACCTATGACATTATTAAAGTAAACTCTACCTATGACATTATTAAGGTATGAAAATTTGTATCGTGAGATTTTTGGTTGTAGACAAGACATATTTATTATTTACCTATATTTATCTAGACCACCCATTGATAAATTTGGCAGGTTAATAAATTACCAATAATTGATAACACCATTCACTCTTCTGAATATAGTAAAAAGTTGGCAAAAATTTTTGTCTTATGAAAAACTAAAGACTTTAGGCTGTTAGAGGTAAAATGTTTAACTGAAGTCAGGAATTTTGAAATTAGAAGTTAAATCTGCACATTTCATTTTAGTAAGACGTTGCCCTAGGAAAGCGGGCCAAAATATTTAACTTTGGTTGACTAGCTTTCGAAACATACGAGCAACATTATTGGGGGTGTTTTAGCCATACCTCTGAAAATTGTTTTTTTGTCTGTAGACTGTTATCGAAAGTAATGCTTTCATGATGATGTGCAACTGGAAAGAGCCTGTTATTATTATTATTATTATTATTATTATTATTATTATTATTATTATTATTATTATTATATGGTTGTTAATACATGTTAATTCATCTTAAGTGTGGAGCAAATCATGGGTGAACAACTTGCCTAAGGAAGGTTGCTACGCAGTGGCCAGGGTCAGATTCAAACCCGCTACTCTCTGGCAGGGTTTAATCTAGGCCGTTTCCGGGGGGAAATTGCCCTTTCCCCCCGGAAATTTTGGCATACTGCATCAACTAAGAGCAGTCCACTAGCTGACTCCCCACCCCCAAACCCCGGTCTTGTCAGTTTCCCTCCCTCCCCCCCCCCGGAGTCCAGAATCTAGATTAAACACTGCTCTCCGGTTGCATGAAAAGAATTCTACCACTACTCCACCGTACCTCCAATTCCATGTTCATTTACTGATGTACTATGCAAAAAGATGGTTTAATTGTGTTAATTTGTTAATTCATGTGCATTGTCTTACGTTTTGCTTTCAGTCGACGCGTGGACTGTTTCCTTCTCGCCCGATTCAAAGTTCATCGCGTCTGGCAGTCACACTGGAAAGGTTAATCTCTACAACGTGGAGACCGGCAAACGCGACACCCAGTTGGACACGCGCGGAAAATTCACTCTAAGCATCGCATACGTGAGCGTCTTGTTCGTCAGTCATTAGCTATGTTGCTATGGTGAACTATATACATTTATATAGCACTTTGATAATAATGGTAAGACTTGTTAATGTCTGCTGTGTGCCAGTGGCGAGTGACCAGGGATCAAACCCAGGTTGATGCTGTACCAACTGAGCCAGTGAGGTGCCCCATAGTTTTGTGTATATAACGTGTCCAATTTGCTGAAACCTCCATAAAGTTTTGACGCTAATTTTTCACTCGCAAAGATATGTTAGCACTTCTTGTCGAGTGGGTGTTTCCATTATTTATGTATTAGTATCGGTATTAATTTGAAGCAATTTGATCGCTTGGCTTTTGTGTTGATTCTATAGCATTGCCTTCATTTTTGTGATTCATTTTTAGCAGTGTGCTAGGCACCAGGCAAGGGTTGTTACATTGCTTAATGGCCTAGTAATTTGTCCATTTTCAATTGAGAAAAAGTTAGTCCAATCAAAAAGTATTATCACAGCTCCCGAGTGTCGTCTTCTCCTGTCCTTTGTAAAATATTTTGTTACTTTAACCCTTTACCATCCATTGAAATTTTTCCGGCATTCACCAAGCCAACCTGATTAGCGGACGGCTTCCAAAGTGGCCCGGGTGGGACTCGGGTCGAGCAGCTTATGAAAGATGGCGCAGCCTCCGAGTGAGGATCAGGGGGGGGGGGTGATAAAGGGGTTGAGACTTTTGATGTTATTGTTGAGTTGGCATGTTAATTTCCATTGTTCAGGAGGGTTTTGCCCTATGTTTGTGTTTTTCCTCATTCTCCTACAGTCATTGGCACTAGTTGTTTCCTAAGTATGTGGCCCCGGGGGTCTGGAATTCATTACCAGCATCGCCTTCGTATAACCCAGTGCTTTATCATCTTTTAGATTTAGTCTCACCAATCTGACTGAGCTTTTGGACTTGACCTGGCTCTTATTCGATTTGGATGACTGACCGACCGACTGACTGATTGAATGGATGGCTGACTGACTGGATGGATGGCTGACTGACTGACTGACTGACTGACCGACCGACTGATTGAATGGCTGGCTGACTGACTGGATGGATGGATGGCTGACCGACTGACTGACTGACTGACTGACTGATCGACTGACTGATTGAATGGATGGCTGACTGGATGGATGACTGACTGACTGACTGGCTAGCTGGCTGTCTGGCTGATTGATTGGTTGATTGATTGATTGATTGATTGATTGATTGATTGATTGATTGATACTATTCAGAGTCCGGATGGAAAGTACATCGCGTGTGGTGCCATTGACGGAATCATCAACATATTTGACATCACAACCGAGAAGCTTCTTCACACGCTAGAAGGTTCTTACTTATGCTCGAGTTGATTAGTATGAGAGAAGATCCAACCAATTTTTTAATTTATTTTTATAATTGTAGGAAATAGTTTTTTGGTTTGCTGTGGGAAGCTGTATAAGATAATATTTTTAAAATAATATTGCTAAATCATATTATTCATATTATTATTATTATTATCCATATTATTCAAATTGATTTTTGCTTCCATTTAGTAAGATGAGAATTCAGATTAATTTCTTTGAGGTCATAGAAAGTTTGTTGTATCTGTTGATTTATGCTGTGTATTGAATTTCTGATTTAAATTTTTAAAAATGTTTTAGACATTTTCTGAATTTTATATCATCTACCAGTATATCTTTGCTGTACAGTGGCTATTCTAGCCACCTAGACATTGGGGGGTGTTTAAAATTTTGGGGGAAACAGACATTTGGGAGGTCATACTACTTGCCAAAATGTCAAAAATTGGGGGTGGGGGAAATTTAAACTTTGGGGGAAATTCCCCCCAGAGAAGACCTAGAATAAGCACTTTTAGCTGTATTTGTTCAACATTGTGTTCTTCACGATGTTGTCTATGCAGATAAATTGCAGAGTGGTGCATTGAAACAATACAACGATCGTATTGATGATGAACTAGCTGACTCGGCTGAAATAGGTTCAACTTTTGAACTGACCTTGATGGAATCAAATATGGAGGACCTTGTAACTTCTTTCCGTTTACGTTTTCAGGGCACGCCATGCCAATCCGTGGACTGTGCTTCTCTCCAGATTCCAACATCTTAATCACCGCTTCCGACGACGGACACATAAAGATCTACGACGTGTAACTGCCGAGTTATAAATTCTAAATACAACTTGCTAGTGCTCAGTGATGTTAACAAGGACCGACCCCCAAGGACGAGGACCAACCTCCTAAGGATAAGGATGAGGACGAGGGACCGACCTCTCAAGGACGAGGATAAGGACGAGGACCGACCCTCCAAGGATGAGAACCTACCCCCCAAGCACAAGGACCACAAAGACTGACCTCCAAGGACAAGGACCGACCTCTGTTAGACGAAAACAGACCACAAATTAATGGCTTATACCACCTACATTGTTGATTGCCTAAGACCGGAGATAAGCGCTGGAACCCAATGCTCATACTCGAGTATGAGACCTACATTTACATTCTATATGTGTATGCCTGAATAGCAAAGATGTATGTACAAAATGCAAGAGCCAAGAAACCATGAAAGTGAGTGAGTGAGTGTGAGTGAGTGAGTGAGTGAGTGAGTGAGTGAGTGAGTGAGTGATCATGTTTATTATTGTGTAATGTACAATAACGTGCATATGACTTGTTTAATAATTGCTAATAAGTTGATGCATGATTCGATGTACCATCAACTGATGCCTAGGCATTATGATAGTGGGCTATAGAAGCTGAGTGAGTGATTGATTGATTGATTGATTGATGATTGATTGCTTTTGTTAATAGACAGCATGCAAACCTTGTCGGAACATTGTCCGGTCATGGATCTTGGGTTCTGAATGTTGCGTTCTCTCCCGACAATCTGCACTTTGCATCGTGGTACGCATTAATACGACGTTTGTAAATGTACATTTGGTGCTGCTTTTCTCAGAAGCTCAGTTATGATCGGGGCAAGATTTGCCTTAATACTGGACGATTACAGAAATGGTGCTGTATAAAAACTAGTATGTTACTCTAACTTGTGGTATATTTTATGCATTGCATGTGTAAAAGGTAAACCTTTTATTTGTTGATTTATTTGGCTAGTTGTACGATGGTTAGGCAATTCCATAGGTGGATCTACAGGGAGCATGGGGGACATGTGCCTTCACAACCAACCAACCAACCACCCATCCCAAGAGAAAAGTTTTTTTAATTTCTCATTGTGGCAAAGAGCTGAAAATTTAGAAGGCTCTGATAAATAAGTGCGTTTTGTCTATTTGCTCCTTTCAATAACCTTATCAATGCTCTTCAACTCGTGTGGAAGGGGTTTGGGCAAGGTAGAGTGGGAATTAAGGAAAAAAGGACAGGTACTATCGGAAGGCATAGAAAAACGAATTGAGCAAACAAGTGGAAATAAAACGATTGAGGAACGCTGGCAGAAACTAAAGGACATTATGTCAGAAGAGGCAATAAAAACATTAGGCTACAAAGAAGGAGAATGTGCAAAGAAACCATGGATTACATCAGAAATGATCAAGCTCATGGAGGAGAGGAGGCATTGGAAACATCAAACTACAGAGAAAGCAAAGAAGGAATACAGAAGACTAAATAATAAATTACGGAAAACAACAGACAGTGCAAGAGAGAAATGGTGGGAGGAACAGTGCAAAGAAATAGAAGACATGCAATGTAGAGGAAGATATGATCAAGTATATAAAAGGGTAAAAAGACTGACAAAGAAATCGGGAAGAGGAGGAAGTGGTAATACAATTAAAGATAAAGAAGGAAAACTGTTAACTGATCATGAAACTGTGAAGAAAAGGTGGAAAGAGTACATTGAAGAGCTTTACATGAAAGATAATAGACCCATAGACCTAGGTGAAAAAGAATATAATGAAGAGCTGGAGGATAAAGGACCAGACATAATAGAAGAAGAAATAACAAAGGCCATAGAAGAAATGGAAAACAACAAGGCAGAAGGAGTTGACAACATACCCAGTGAAATGCTAAAATCACTCGGAGAGAAGGGAAGGAAGGTACTATATCAAATTTGTCGTGACATTTATGCAACTGGGATATGGCCAGAAGACTTCCTACAGACAGTTATGATTCCTGTAGAGAAGAAATTGAATGCAGTAAATTGTGAGGAATTTAGAATGATCAGCTTGGTTAGTCATGCAGCCAAAATTGTTCTGAAAATTCTCACCAAAAGAATACAGGCAAAAGTTGATAGCATCCACTTCCTTGGCAATGATCAATTTGGATTTAGAAGAGGATGGGGACTAGGGATGCCATTGGATCTTTAAGAGTACTAAGTGAAAGAAGTATACAACATGGCAAGGATGTCTACATATGCTTTGTAGACTATGAGAAGGCCTTTGATAGAGTGGACTGGGTTAAGTTAATGAGGGCATTGCGAAGACTTGGAGTGGATTGGAGAGAAAGACGGCTAATCGGTAATCTCTACATGGGACAAGCAGTGAGAATAAGAATAGAAGGAGACATGACAGAACCGGGAAAGATTGGAAGAGGGGTAAGACAGGGATGCCCGCTGTCACCACTGCTATTCAATATATACATCAAGAACTGATCAAAGAAGCACTAGAGGAGTTGGATGAAGGAATCAAAGTAGGAGGAGTATTGGTACCAGCATTGCGATTTGCAGACGATCAGGCTATGTTAGCAAACAAAGAAAAAGCCTTACAAAACATCATGGATAGACTGGCCTTCGTATCCGAAGAATATGGTATGAGGATTAACATCAAAAAGACGAAAGTGATGGTCATCAGTAAAGAGCAAGGAAAGGAGGCAAACATCACAATCTATGGACAGAAGGTAGAACAAGTGAAACAATTCTGCTACCTTGGCAGCCTTATCACGGAAGATGCCAGATGTCAAAGCGAAATAAGAAGGAGAATTGCAATGGGAAAGGAAGCATTCTACCAAAGGAAGGAAATAATGAGGAGTAATCTCGATAAAGGGCTAAAGAAGAGAATGATTAAAACACTGATATGGAGTGTGGTGTTATATGGCTCAGAGACATGGACGATGAGAAAAGACGACATCAGAAGACTGGAGGCGTTCGAGATGTGGATATGGAGGCGAATGGAAAGAATAAGCTGGACTCAACATATATCCAATAAAGAAGTCCTAGATATCGTGGAAGAGAAAAAGACAATAATACAAACAATAAAACAAAGGCAAAGGAACTGGATGGGCCACATTTTAAGAGGAGAATCGTTGTTCAAAACAATACTGGAAGGGCACATGGGGGGGAAAATAAACAGAGGAAGACCACGTACATCACTACTGCACTGGATGATGCCAAAAGACGGATACAAAGGATTAAAGACCCAAGCTGCTGACAGAGATAGATGGCGCCAATGGGAACCAGGACCTGCTTCCGGGCAGAGAACTTAAAGAAGAGTGGGAAATGGAACACTAAATGCCCCTCTGCCCCTCCCCCCAACTGAACTCCTGGATCTGTTCCTGACAGTCAATATTAAAAGCCCTTTTTTGAAATTTTGAACATATTAATATATGTTGGTTGAGCATCATGGCTACTATGATGCTTAGAGGAGATGTATGATGTTAAGTGAATTTGACTGTAATACTTGTATCAGAATTTCATAATGAGTTCCTTTATTAGCTCGTCTGACAAGACGGTGAAGATCTGGGATTCGTCCACTCGACAGTGTATCCATACATTTCCAGAGCATGTGGACCAGGTAACGTACCATCTGTCTTTGCCTGCAGAGGGTAATTTTTAACATTTTATTGCAGATCATTTCGAAATAATTGATCGGGATTTATTAATTATCAATTTTCTAAACAATTATAATAATTATTATTATGAATGTGTTTGCTGTTTGGCATTTTAAGTATACTGAAAATTGTGTTTTTTGTAGAATCAAAGCGGACAAACAGAAGTTGGAATAGAGGAATGTATAAGTGATAGCTGTTTTCAACAGCTGTTTTCAACACAGGAGAAATCCTACTAAACCACAAAAAAATCCTCAAACTATTATTATTATTATTATTATTATTATTATTATTATTATAAGGCTGGCATTTATCCATCCTCGCTGACTCTTCATTTTTGTCAACAGTGCCTTTAACTTTGTCCTTCGCTAGGCTTATGGTGCCATAGAAGTTGTTTTGTTACAAAACATTGCACAGTACCTGAGGGGTAGAGGGGACAGTCTGCCCCAGGCAGAACAAGAAGGGGTGATGATCATTCATGTCACCTTCACTTTATTATTTATTTTATTTGGGAATTATCATATTATGACCATGTTTACCGAAAGATTAGGTTTGGGGGAAGGGGGCACGCACCCATGACAACGCCCCTGGAGCCAAAATGCCAAGTACACCTCTGACATTGCAATACGGTACTTTTGTTAATTTGGTTTTTCAACAATGTCCTTAAAATTGATTTTCTTTGAACTAAGAATTAATGCTTTATTTTCTATTGATGTATCAACCTCCGTTGTTGTTCTGTGGGTTTGCTTTGGATAGGTATGGTGTGTTCGTTACAACCCAACGGGTACAAAACTCGTTTCGGTGTCCGAAGATAGGGCCATTCACATCTACGACTGTCCGCTGAACTAAGTTGATTGACCATCATTGACGTCGTATTTTGCGGTTTTATTCAAGTGTCCAGAGTCCTTTTAGTTGTTGGTAGGTTGTCTGATGACGTTAAGAACGAATTTCTGCACATTTTTGCAGGTTACGACGAATTGACAGAAATATTGCCGAATAAATTCAATGACCTATATTGTTTTCTGTGCAGTTATTGTTCATCAGTGAAACATGTATAATGCAAGGGAGTGATTAATAGTAATAATAATAATAATAATAGTAATAATAATAATAATAGTAATAATAATAATGGCAAGATTTAGAGTGGTTTGAAAGGTCTGCCCTGTGTTAGAACCACAATGTGCCACCCATCCATTCAGTCACATTACAGTCTTGGGGTTCATCCATATAGTACATACGCAAAAAGTCATATTTTCACTCCCCCTCCCCCGTTGCACATAGCGTATATAGGAAAATCTCCAAAATCCGGCCCCCTCAGTGCATACGTACTAAATGGATGGAACCTAATGCTGTGTAATCTCATTCTTTGTCCTCTGGTAGGTTTGTTCCTGTGTTCTTCTTGTCTTTTGCGTCAACCAATTACAAAACTTTGCAGTATACAATGGCATAAATGTCTCATTCAGATACCGCATAACTGCCACAAGAGTTTATCTACAGCATAGGTGGGCAAACTTTTTCATCAAACGGACGCATAAAACCTAATACTACACTAGGCGGGCCCAGGGTTTAATCTAGGCCCTTTCCGGGGGAAAATTGCCTTCCCCCGGAAATTTCAAATTCCCGCCGGAAAGTTTGGTTGATTGATGTTATTGCTGCTAGTAAAATTTTCAAGTACCACAATTATGACTATTGAGTCGGTGAGTGAGTCACATGTTTGCATGGGTTGATTAAGCTCTTTTTCCGTCCAAATGCAGACGTTGAAGGTCTGCGGTCAGAGCATGAGAGGAGTTTTTTTCAGCTGCATTTGCAACGTCATCATTCATCATGCGTGCGTTATGTTACCCTAAATTGCTCAAAGTCAAAAATGTTATCTAAGAATCAGTGGCGGCTCCACCGGGGGGCCCGTGCCCCCTATTGGGTGCCTGGCCCCCCTGTTGGGACCCTATACTTAATACTACATACCTAACAACAAATGGTTGCCACCCCCATGATTAGAAGTTTCCACCCCAACGCCCCCCCCACTTGCCAAATCCTGGAGCCGCCACTGCTAAGAATGAGATCTGAGTCAGATCTTATTCTTTCTGAGACTTCGTGTACCACATATAGATATGTACAACTAGTTCAGAAATACTTTGCTTAGTGTATCTCAATTCATTCATTACACTGCTGTGATCTATAGTCTACTGTAGCTTGTTTGATGTTGCTGCCAAAATTGCAGGGCATGTTTTAAGCAAAATTTATCACTGCACTAAACTCAGAAATTTGTGGACATCCGCACAAAGAACAAGTAAAAAGAGGTCGTCCGGAAAATATATCACTGCACAAAACACGGAAAATTGCATTTTATCACTGCACATTTGTGTATCACTGCACGTTAAAACAGGCCCTGCAAAATTGCACACTAATTTGCATGTATCCCATATTGTAAGCAAAAAATTACAGACTACCTTACCTACCGTGGGCCTGGTGCTGGCTCGTTGTTGATATTGCACTTAAAAGTGGAAGAAGAAGTTTTCAAAACTTTGGGTCAAAGGACACAAATACTGATGTTTGAGGATTTCTTTTAATTGCGTGTAGCAGTTGAATGATTGATTTCAGGCCTGATTCTAATACTAATTTTATCCTCCTAAAGTTGACCAGGATGCGTGAATTTGCTTCTAAAATTTCAAGAAATTCTTGGGGGTTACACCCCCGAACCCCCTTGGTGGGAGGGGGCATAACCCCTCCCTCCACCCTTCCCCGTTCGGCCTTCGGTCTCGCGTGGTATGATATAATATGCCAGTCATTGGGGGTGGGGGGATTTTGCGTCATTGCCGTTGGGGGGATAGACGCCCCTGCTCCCACCTCGTCCAGAGGATCAGCGCCAGTGTGAATGATTTTTTGTTCGTCAGCCTTTTGCGCTAAGGATCGCGATGGACTGATCAACTCCGCCGGGGGCAGTAACAACACCCCTCCAACCACGCTGTGGCGTCATGCCATCCTTTGTGACCACGGTTTTGAGGCAACAGTCAACACAACGACCCTCTGCTGGCTATGCGAGACGATGATGATGATGATGATGACTAGCCTTTATCACCGAAAAACGCCGCAACTTTCGCGAAAATAAGGGGCGCATAAATGGGAAATTTCCGCACCCCCTCCTCAATTTTAGCCTAGGACCTTGAGTATCTCATATTTTCCGAAAAATCGCCGCATTAAACCGGCAGCCCTATAGGGGGCTGTCCATTAATTACGTCAACAATTTTTGACCTCTCACTCTTGTCAACTGTCAACTTTCAGTGATCCCCTATAATTATGTCAAAAACTTTGACCCCTTCCCTTCCCATTAAGACCAGTGACGGGTCCCCTAAAAACTTTAGAAGGTTATTATTTTTGCAGCGATGAGACCTTTTCCCCTTTCTTTTGTTCATCAAGTGTCATAATGTGGTGGTGATTACCTTTTTTGCTTGTCAAGCTGTTTTTCGTTGTAGTAAATAGACTTAGTATTCCATGAAATTTCCTATTTTAATCATTTGTAACAAAATGGAATTGTTGACGTCAACTTCTCTTGACCCCCCCCCCCCGCCCCCCCCCGTCACCAACTGTAAAACTTTTTCAAACCTCTTTCCCTATTTTGCTGACGTAATTAATGGACAGCTCCTATCTAGTAGACCTATAGGCCTCTAACTCAATATGGCTCACCCATGCCCCTATTCAGAGAGCTGACCAGCTCTCTCGATCCCCCCTCCCCCCTTAATCGGGACTAGATATGTCGGCCTGTAGAACCCACTGGTAGGCCCCCAGAGAGTAGACCCAGTGGCGGGAAGTCGATGACCACAAATTTCCGCTTCTTACAAATTTCAAGTCCAGTTTTCCTCTTCGGCGTCTTTGGGCACAGGATGGGCGCGTAGCCAATTAAAATGTAGATATTACTTCATCCTTGTAGGCCTATTACTTTGTTTATTTCCAGAGATCCGGCGCGATATTTCTTCTGTGCAGGCGAACTATTTTGCAAGTAAACACTCGACGATGAAAGCCGTCTTAAAAGAAAAGCACTCGAACTCACAGCAAGGCGAAGCCTGCGATAGCACCTTCTTTCAAAAACAGGACCTCCAAAACTACAGTATCACCGCCGAAAACCTCTGTTATTAGAGCGTCCGCAAAAATGTCTCCTGGCTATCGGTGGTGTAATAATCGGTAGAAGTGCCCACCCCCGAGATTGACTTTGGACTCGAGGGCATGCGCCCGCCATGCGGCCACTCTCTCGGCCGGCGATAACCGGCACCGCACCGCACCGCACACGGGGCGGCCACCGGCGGAGCGGCCAACACTCGGTCGCCACCACTCGTGTTGCGCCCCCGACTCCGCGGATTGTTTACGGTATCGCCGTACCCTCAACACGTGCGGCCCCGGTCTAGTCCGGCACCTACTTGTGCGCCCATCATCATCATCATCGCCGCCGCCGCCGCCGCCACCAGCATCATCATCATCGTCAAGCTGTTATCCTTGTGGGAGAAAGATTACACTTTCGATCGGATCAATATACAATGAAATATTGACGGTCATCGTATACTCGCCCGAAGTGAACGCCGAGGAGATAGTTGAGCGAGTTGATTACACGCCTTTGATCAGATTTATAGCTTAGGATTTCCACCGTGAATATTATGCGCTCCATGTTTGTTTATTCGAATGGGGAAACGGAAAGAGAGAGAGAGGGAGAGGGAGAGGGGGAGAGAGCGCGCGATGTGGTAAGTAAGATCGGACCGATAGCGAGTCAGACGGCTGCATGCATCGCGGTAACGGTACACCCAGTAAGTATACAGGCATCAGGATTTGGCCCCCGGGCGCTGGTTCGCTTCCGTTCGCTGTGATGAGAAAAACTTGAACACGTATAGGGGGCTGTATGGCCTATAGGCCACCGATATATAACATTGTACGGGTTTCGATGGCTTGTTATCCGATAAGCGATATACAGGTCCTATCTCTACGCGAGGAAGACCGCGGCCGCGTTTGCCCGATGATGATAATAATAATCGAAGCGTTATGTCGTCTAATCTTCCACTTTTATCTCTCAGCCATCACTCATTTTTTCCGGCAAACTGGAAACCACAATTCGATAAGAGATGCCCGTCAAACTATTACTTTCTGAGCGATGATTTTATGGGCCAATGCAGAGAGTTGGGTTGCCTAACCTCCCACTGATAGAGCCTTCCCCTTCCCCTCCCCCGGTGGAGTTGGATTTTTTGCTTTCTAACTGTCTGAACCAGCTGGATAGACAACATTATGTCATGGTCTAACATGAAAGGCGCTCCACTCATGGAAGCAGCTAAAAAATGGACCAGTGGAGAATTATTGGTCAACGTTGCGGCCAACCTTCGCATAGCGACGACGGCTTCATGACATGACATGGCAACTGTCTGATCAGGCAGTGGCGGCTCCACCGGGGGGGCCAGGGGGCCCGTGCCCCTATTGAGTGCCTGGCCCCCAGTGGCCCCCCAGTTGGGACCCTATAGTTAATGCTACATACATTAAACAACAAACGGTTGGCCCCCCATGATTAGAAGTTGCCACCCCAACGGCCCCCCACTTGCCAAATCCTAGATCCGCCACTGTGATCAGGGGCGTAGCGACGGGGGTATATCGGTATATATACCTCCCCCACAAAAAAATCAGTCTACCTTAAAGTTTTTTATGTGATTTACATGCGGCTATATGTGGTTTATATGGTTTATGTGGGTTATAGTTTAGATTTATACCCACCCAAAATATTTATACCCTCCCAAATCAAATTCCTGGCTACGCCCCTGTGTCTGATCCTTGTGGGGGTAGACAAATACTCTCCCGCGGCTTTCGAGAGAATCTGACCACCGGTCATTAGCGTCGCCACGGGGAGGGGCAAATGGGGCAACTGCCCCCACCTGCCCCAGACCACCTACCAGATTCGCGAATATCCGATGAGAAAGTTTTTTGTGGTGAGGTGGGGGTAAGGAATCTGTCACGCCAGCCCCTTTTGCCCCCAACCAAAAATTCCTGGCGACGCCACTGCCACCGGTAAATGGCGGGCAATCTTTTTATCGTCACATTTAAAGAAACCGTAGATTGAATAAGTTGTCTGTAGTCGAGAATTTATAATTTTGCATCTGACTTTGAACTCATTTGCCCCTAATTTTTTGAAACACTAAAGCCAGTGTAAACTGTATGCAGGTTTGCAACCTTTCAGGTACAGACTGTCCGACCATGGTTGCATTCTGCTTAATGGTTACTATAGGTTAGTAATTTTCACCCAGGAGCGTATCTAGGCCTCTAGGGTATTTGGCACTCTGGACTGGCAGGACCATATTAAGGCGGGGGTTGAAGCCCCAGACCCACCATAAAAAATAGGCCCACCGTTTTTCAAGCGCCGACCTTTTTTTGCTAGTCAGAGATTTTCAGTGAAGCCGGCGGGAAATTTTAGAAGGGGCAGTTTTCAAATTATGGAAGCGACGACCTTTTTTACTTCCCAGCACCAGGCCCACTCGGACCTTAATCCGGCCCTGTGGGCAGGGTGTCAGAAAATTAAATTGGCAGATAAACAAGTCGTTACTTAATTAAGCACTCGCGACACTATATTGACACTGGATTAAACTAGTAGTAGTAGGCCTAGTAGTAGTAGTAGTAGTAGTAGTAGTAGTAGTAGTAGTAGTAGTGGTAGTAGTAGTAATAGTAGTAGTAGACTAGTAGTAGTAGTAGTAGTAGTAGTAGTAGTAGAAGTAGTATTAGTAGTAGTAGCAGTAGTAGTAGTAGTTGTTGTTGTTGTTGTTGTAGAAGTAGTAGTAGTAGTAGTAGTAGTAGTAGTAGTAGTAGTAGTAGTAGTAGTAGTAGTAGTAGTAGTAGTAGTAGTAGTAGTAGTAGTAGCAGTAGCAGCAGTAGTAGTAGATGTAGAAGTAGTAGTTGTAGTAATAGTAGTAGTAGTATTAGCAGTAGCAGTGGTAATAATAATAATAATAATAATAATAATAATAATAATAATAATAATAATAATAATAATAATAATAATAATAATAATAATAATAATAATAATAATTGCATTTTAAGTGGTTTATTATAGGATTTCTCCTGTATTGGTAACCCACTGTTATACTTATAAGTAAGTAAGTAAGTAAAATCTCGTGGATTTCTATAGCGCCTTGGAAAGCAGCACAACAGTAGCTGCTTATTCTTAGGCGCTCAGCCTCTCTTAAAATAGCTATAGGAAAGGTGTGGGATCAGCCAGGCAATGGTCAATATCCGAAGGGCAGTGAGGCTAGGTGTTACAGCTATGGCGGAAATGATTTCAGAAACAGGAAGGATTTAAGCTTAGACCTGAAGACTTGAGGAGATAGTGCGGGAATTATAGGAAATGAGGAATCAGATTTTATTGTTTTAAAGTGTCCAAGTGTGCGAAGGGAAGCTGGGATCGAGTTCCAGAGTTCAGGTGCAGCATATGAGAAGGCACGGTTGCAAATTTTCAGGGATGACTGATTTAGCGGGCGTGACAGAGTGAGATGAGATGACGAACGTGTGGGTCGAGGAGGCTGAGGGGTTAATAGTGATCTAAGGTAGACAGGTTTTGATGACTGAAGTGAGCTATGTGTAAGTGTTATTATCTTATATTGGATACGTTCTGTTATTTTAAGCCAATGTAATGATTTTAGTATGGGTGAAATATGGGAGAATTTAGGTGACATAGTAACAGCACGAGCTAAAGCATTTTGTATCGATTGCAATTTGTTGATGGAGGCTTTGGGAAGGTTATAGTAGAGGGAGTTACAGTAATCTAATTTGGAGTGGACTATAGAGGTGGCGATTGTGGACGCAGTCTTAATATCAAGACAAGGACGTAGGCGACGAAGGTCACGAATATGAATAAAGCAGGCTTTTGAAAGTTGGGAGATTTGTGATTCGAAGTTTAGAAAAGAGTCAAATTTGAATCCGAGATTTCTAGCAGTTGGAACAGGGATTATTGTGGTGTCAGGAGCCAAAACTAGTTTAGGATTGTCAATTTTTTTGAGTTGTTGGGGTAGTCCGATTAAAAGAAACTCTGTCTTAGATGGGTTGAGAGCGAGGAGATTAGATGACATCCATGCAGAGATTGACGAGAATGCAGATTCAAGCTCAATAATAGAAGCATTGAATGAAAGAGGTGAGAAGGAAAGGAATAGCTGAGTGTCATCGGCATAGAGTTGGTGGTTTAATTTGAGGGAATTAATTAGAGATGAAAGTGGTGTGGTGTAAAGGCTGAACAGTACAGGCCTGAGAACAGATCCTTGAGGCACTCCATAATCTATAATATGAGAAAGAGAAATTTGGCCAAGACAGGACACTTGAAAAGACCGAGATTTGAGATAAGATGCAAACCAGTTGTGAGCTTTTTCAGATATGCCAAACCAGAGAGAGAGTCGCTCGAGCAGAATTTTGTGATCTATGGTATCAAATGCTGCAGAGAGATCAAGGAGACAAAGGCCAGTAACTTGGCGAAGACCAATTGCAGTTAAGAGTCTGTCATAAATGTAGGCGAGGACAGTTTCAGTTGAGTGATGTTTAGTGTAGGCAGATTGATGAGCATTATATAGTGAGTTACTTGAAAGGTGTTCATTCAGTCTGGAAAGCACAATTTTTTCAGTAAGTTTTGATAGAAGAGAAAGATTTGAGATGGGGCGATAGTTATTGAGATCTTCTCTGTCAAGACCAGGCTTTTTTAGGAGAGGAGTGACAAAAGAGTTTTTGAATGCGGATGGGAAAGTGCCTGAGATAAAAGAGAGGTTGATGATTCTAGTTATAATAGGCGTAAGCACGGTGGCACATTGTTTGAGTAAAGAGGTAGGTATGGGATCTAGATCACATTGTTTGTTTGGCAAGGATAGTAGAAGTTTGGATACCTCTTCTTCAGTTGTAGGAGTGAAGCTGGATAAATTGCATGGAGGTTGTGGGGGAGGAGGATAATGAGGAGAGGTGGTTTGAGTAATAATGAAAGACTTGAGGACACTGCGAATCTTGGAGATTTTTACAGAGAAGAACTTAGCAAAAGATTCAGCAAGTTCTGACAGGGAAATGGATTGAGGGAGAGGTTTTGAGTCTTTGCGATGGAAAAGATCATTTACAGTTTTCCAGAGCTTACGTGGATTTGAGCTATTTGTTGAAATGATGTTAGAATAGTACTTCTTTTTGGCAGATGTAAGGAGATTATGATAGCGGTTGGTGGTGGAACGAAGATTTAAAAGGTCAGATGGAGAATGTGTTTTATGGTAGGTTCGCTCAAGACGTCTGCGAAATGACTTGAAAGCATGAATGAAAGAGTTATACCAGGGTTTGCTGTTATGAGACGAAAAAGGTCTAGTGATGATAGGAGCATGTTTATTGAGAAGACCAGAAAGCACAGAATTGTATTTATCGATCAGTGATGACAGGGTAGTAGGGGTGTTAGTAATTAGGTCAGATGACTTAATGTTATCACAGAACAAGGCAATGTCAATTTTGTTGAGACGGCGGAATGAGTAGGTGCCACGAGGTGGAGGAGTTGGTGAGCAGATACTTAAAATGGTGAAGATGGGAAAATGATCAGATGGAGAGACTTGACTAATTGCTGAGATTGGAGATAATGATGAAGAAGATGACGTGATAAGTAGATCTAAAGTGTGTCCAAAAGTGTGAGTTGGAAGAGATATGTGTTGCGTGAGGTTTGTCTGTGTGAGCAGCTGCATGAATTGGGTAGAGTTAGGATCATCACTCTTGTCCACGTGTAAATTAAAGTCGCCAGTAATTAAGAATTCGTGTGGAGTTGTAGCTGCAGAGCCCAAAAAGAGGTAAATTCATCAAGGAATGTCACAAATGAGGCTGAGTATTTTGATGATAATGGGGGACGATAAATGTTAAAAATAGTTAGTTTTGAGAGAGGAAGATTGAGGGTGACTAATGAGCATTCAAATGAAGAGAAATTCATTGAAGAGGAATTGCTAATTTGTATATGATCACGAATAAGAAAAGCAGTGCCTCCACCTAGATTAGAAGAACAGTTGGTAAATTTTTTCAAACGGGGAAAGCTCAAGAGGGAAAAGCCAGGTGGGGTTGCCTCGATCAACTGGCATGAAGTTGTAGACGGAGATACCCAGGTTTCAGTTAGTGCAACTATGTCTATGGCTGAGGAGTGAAGCATGTGTATTGGAAAGAAGGGGTCTAATTTTGTGTTAGCAAGTTCGTCCTCTATTCCAACTTCTGTTTGTCCGCTGCAGCTGTTACATGTATCTTTGATTCTGCAAAATACCAACACAATTCGTAGCATACCAGTGGCGTACCCAAGGGTGGGTTGAGGGTTAACCCCTTCCCTTCCCCGCCTTGGCTGGCAGACCAAAAATTTTCTGTACAGGGGCTGTATATTATAACTAACCTAACCAAGAAAATAATAGATTACGACGATTTTGCTTGTCATGATTTTCGAAGTCGGGAATTGGCCGGTCGTACCCCCCTCCCTTACCGCCTACGGAAAATCCCGGCTACGCCACTGCAGATATAATGGCAAAGCGGCACACATATTCAGTGGCGTGGCGAGGGTGCAGAGGGAGCGAAGCGCCCCAGGCGGCACTTGCTCTAGGGGCGCGCTTTCGAGATTTCTTATTTTTTGCTTGTCAGAGACTTTTTTGGAGAGTTGATAACGCTTTTTTGCTTGTCAGAGACTTTTTTGAAGAGTTGATAGCGTTTTTTGCTTGCTTGAGACTTTTTTGAAGAGTTGATAACGCATTTTTTGCTTGTCATAGACTCTTTTGGAGGAGAGTTGATAACGCTTTTTTGCTTGTCAGAATTTTTTCGGAGAATTGAGGGCGGCACTTTTCTTCTCGCCCCGGGCGGCACTTTGCCTCGCTACGCCACTGCACATATTACACTACAGCATACAGTGTGTCTTAATTAAAGCACGCCCATAAAGGGCAGCGACGGTCGGGCAGACGTCCGTAACACAGTACACGACTCTTTTATCTTTTCAGCTTAATTAACCCCTTAACTGGGGATCCCGGATATATCCGTCCATTTTACATTGAGTTACAGTTAACTACACGGTTAAGGGGTTAAAGCAGTGAGTCAAACGCAAAGGGAGAAACAAGATCGGATTTTTCCGCAGAACCAATTATATATATTACTCTATGCAGAGAGAGCGCGCCCCGCGGTCGCCTGCCCATCCGGGTTCGGTACGGGGGCGTTCCTCCTTTTCCTCCTTCTCCTCCTCCTCCTCCTCCTCCTCCTCCTCCTTCGAGTCCGCGTTAATTCGTCCGTTTCGGGGACGATCGGAGTTCGGAGATTAGCACCGACTGGAACCGAGGCTAACGAACCGCGTCTAAACCGACGATGACCCTACGGCGGATATAGGGACATCCCCCAACATCTGTTGGCAATATATATATATATATATATATATATATATATATATATATATATATATATATATAAAGACCTGAGTTGACCTCTGATACATTAGGAGACAGGTGTCCGGTTGGCACCGCGCTTGGGAGGGGGAGGAGGGTGGGTGGGTGTGAGGGGAGGTTCGATAATTTTGTTTCGATCGATCTTGGCGGTTTCGTGGCTTGGGGTGAGGAAAATTCGAGGTCGAGTTTCAGACGCCCCATTCTGGTCATTCTCACACATTGAAATCAAGGATACACTCAGCAGCATTAGTGGGTTCATCTGTATTGTCTTTCGCTCTCTCTTTATGTTTCGTTCTTGTCTCTTTTTGTGTATCTTTCTGTCTTATTCTGTCTGCCTCTGTATCTCTCTCTCCACGTCTGTCTATCTATCTATACATTTGTATATCCATCTAGATTCTAGATCTATTCTCTATCCATCTATCCATACATCCATTTATTCGTACCATCTATATACACCTATCAATCAATCAATCAATCAATCAATCAATTCATCCATGCATTCATACATCCATACATCCATCTATCCGTACCATCAATCCATTAATACATGCATCCATCATTCAATCCATCCATCCATCCATTCATACATACATACATACATGCATACATACATACATACATTCATTCATCTATACATCCATACATCCAACTATCCGTACCATCTATCCATCCATCCATCTATCTATCCATCTAACTCTTAAAAGTCTTAATTCCTCTGTTCTTTTGAAGATCATCTTCTTGAAGCTCGTATTACTTCCCACTGCTCTTCATATTCAGCAGCTGCGATCGTCAAAGGAACCTTCCCCTCCTCCTCCTTCTCCTCCTCCTCTTCCTCCTGCTCCTCCTCCGTCTCTGCTGATTAATTTTCCTCGTATCGTTTTTCCCCATTCATCGCCGAAGCCGTAAAACAATCTCTCACTGACCGAAACTGTTTATATATATATATATATATATATATATATATATATATATATATATATATATATATATATATATGCATGCATATAGTGGTGGTGGCCGAAAATGACTCGCTTTCGCGCAGCAACAGGTGATGTGTCAACCCCCGCGATGTCTAAGGTGGTCCAATAGGTGGAAAGTGGTGGATCAGATTCCAGATCATGATCTAAGTTCGGGTTCGGGTTGAATCCAGAGCTATAGTGCAGGCGGAACTGTAGGCTATACAGGGGCGGGATAACGGATTATTTCCACCCCTCCCTCCCCGAAAATGTTGTTAGTATACCAGATACGGTGGGCGGCAGCGGTGCACACCTGGTCAGAAAAACGGTCATGTCCTAACTGTCCTATATGAGGTTCTGACATAATTGTATTAATTTTATAGCCAAAAACACCCATGTCTACAGCCATAAGGGCAGTGTTTATTCTAGCCACCTTGACATTGGGGGGGAGTTTGAAATGTTTGGGGGGGGGACAAGATTTGTCTCTCCGCGGTTTGTGGGGACATTTCCATCCCCCAAGCCAACATATACAAGTTTTTTTGAGGGTGAATTTTAAAACTGGGGGGGGGGGGGAATCCCCCCCCAAAAAAAAACAGGCCTAGAATAAACACTGCATAAGGGTATGACCTGCATGTGCGAAAAACTCATGTCAGTGTGTTGCAGTTTTCTTGTGAAGGACCGCTTCTTAAGGTCTCGGCACCGGATTTCGTCACGGAATCGAGTTCTTTCTTTCATCAGAATGGATTTTCAGCCTCGCTGCCTTCTGACCTTCATTGACATGTCAGCGCTGTCAAAGCGCTTTTGATTTTGGCTTTTGACTATGTTACAGCGCCATATAAATCGTCCTGGATGATGATGATGATAATGATAATGATGATGATGATGATGATGATGATGATGATGATAATAATAATAATAATAATAATAATAATAATAATAATAATAATAATAATAATAATAATAATAATACTGTATACTGTATGCTATAGGGCCTGTACAATGTACGACGCCCCGCAGAATCTATTGCACCTATGTTGCCCATATAAGCCTAAACTACGATATATAGATATATATATATATATATAGTGGCGTAGCCAAGGGGGGTTTGAGGGTTAAAAGCCCCCTTGGCTGCCGAAAACAAAATAATTGTAATGAGTCTCCATGCATTTCTAATTTTTTGACGCGACTTTGGGGGCCACCCTCCCCCTTGGCGACTGTACATACATGTCAAGGTCTAAGTAAGGGGCGAGGACCTTTTTTTGCCTGTCACCAAAAAACCTGGAGGCGATGACCTTTTTTTGCTTGTCAGGAAGTCAGGGTTTTTCCAAAGTTGGTCACGGTCAAAACCAACCTCCTTCCGGAAATCCTGGCTACGCCACTGATATATATATATATATATATATATATATATATACACGTACGTACGTGTGTGTATGTATGTTTAATGTTATTTTGTTCCGTCAGCGAATATATTGTATTGTATTACTGGCAGGTTGAATGGGCGTAAATGAGGTTTTGCGGTTCATCGCTACTAATTGTGCTGCGGTCCAACGCCGATACACCACCTGGACTACTGTCGAGAGGAGGGAGGCAGGGAGGGAGGGACGGAGGGACAGTGGACGAGAGGAAGAGGCAGGCTTTGCTGCAGTGCATGGATTCTCCGAGTCCGGGCGGAGAACTGATCTCACTGTGCGGCGCGGTTAACGAACTAAATCGACATTCCGTAGCCTATATACCTTTCGGACAACTTGATACATGTACACGGTGTCGTTGATACTATACCTATGCATGTATGTATGTACAAGATACATGTCAATGTGTAAGCCTATACTGTTTTCGATCCAGGCATACGCAGGCAGGGGCAGTCAAGTCAATTATAAGTGTAATCTGGGCGTTGATTTCGCTTTCCGTTGTCAAAAATGCTTTCCGTGTTTAGCGGAGGTGATGTAAGGCCTTCGCCATTATATAGGACTACAGTCATATATATATATATATATAAAGACACTGTGTCATTGCGGAAGAATGCGTGTCGCTGGGTCGGAGAATTCGCTTTCGAATTCCTATTGTGTGATGTCAGCGAATGTATCTGTGTTAAGTGTATGTCTATACTGAATGCTATACCTTAAACATCCGCAGATAACTGAAAATACTATTTCAAAGATTATCTTTTAATTTTGGCCTATATGTATATATGCTGCCTGTGCCCCTCAGGGTTAATACCCTGACGAGGAAAAAAAGAAAAAAAGGTCATCCGAAATGAGTGATTTTACCATAAGACACAAAACATTGGGGGGGGAGATAACTGATACTCTGCCCCTCTTACTAATTATTGGGGGACCGTCCCCCGCCGTCCCCCCCGTGTTTTACGCCCTTGTGTGTGCATATACGCAATAACAAAGACATCCTTGTCTGTGGCTGATGCTATATGTGAGGTCTAAATATGACACGCGGATATATCCTCGGACGATTCTCACCTTCTCATTCAGCATCATTTTCGACGACTTCCGTTTCGTATCAGAGTTACAAGTGGTTCCTCTAAAGAACAAAATACAACAATGTATGCAATACGCATAGGAGCTATAGGCCTATATATACTATATACTATAGGTAACTGGATAAGCCCTAAATTCAATGGTTAGTTAATGCATTAGATTATGTACTCGTATAAGATTAAACGATAGATAAATAATATGAGGTCAATTCACAAAACCACCCGTATGTTTGAAAGACACTTAATATTAGTCTATATGCAGAAAATACAATTATGTAGTTTATAACACACCTTATATATATATATATATATATTCGCATGTGTTAAGCTTATATATATATACATCTGATTCATTGATATATATATATACATCTATTATTATATATATTATATATATACATGTATATACACATCTGATTCATTGAACAGTGTATATATATATATGTATATAATTATGGGTTTTGTGGGTGGATGTGTAGGAGCGTGCGGCGTGTTTGGTGGTTTTGGATTTCCTGTATTAAATGATTTAGAATTTAAATCTAAACTGACAATGTTTGGATCCGGATCGCATTTTAATTGCAACTGACGACAGACCTATATACGGTTAAAATTCGTCGAATGCCTTTTGCCTTATACAACATCGCACTTTGAATCGCATATAGGCCTATATATATATATATATATATATATATATATATATATATATATACACAAAAGCACATCATAAATTATATATTTTTTATGTATATGTTGTCAAATAACTATCATCATCATCATCATCATCATCATCATCATCATCATCATCATCATCATCATCATCATCAGGGAAACATTATTGCTTAATCTGACACGCAGGCAACATCTACATACTCCGACCTCTGAAGAATCAAAGGAGGAAAGGCAAGCTATGCTCCAGCCTCCAGCCAATAGGAAGTATTGGAATAAATGTCGTTATGCAATTTCATCCAAGAGGAATTCATAAATCTGTTGCAGTAGCTTTCCTGTAACTTCTGGCACACTTGGGTAAAATGTCACAAAAGAGCGACAGAAGATAGAGACAGAATTGGAGGAAAATCCGAAAATGACTGTCAACCCTCTGACGGAGGACGACACGACACATAAAGAAGAAGCCTATATTTAAACTCCTATACTAGAGGACAAGAGGGCAAAGAGTTGGATTACACACGCAGCAGGAACATCGTGTGAATGAATGGATGGGTGGAACATAGACATAGTGGTTCACACACCACTGATCTACTTTAAACCCTGCTATCATTATCATAATCCCTATTGCTATGCCTATTATTATTATTATTATTATTATTATTATTATTATTATTATTATTATTATTATTATTATTATTATTATTATTATTATTATTATTATTATTATTACTACTACTACTACTACTACTACTACTACTACTACTACTACTACTACTACTACTACTACTACTACTACTACTACTCCTACTACTACTACTACTACTACTAAACCTACTACTACTACTACTACTACTACTACTACTACTACTACTACTACTACTACTACTACTACTACTACTACTACTACTACTACTACTACTAAGCCTACTACTACTACTACTACTACAGTGGCGTAACCAGACTCAAAATGTAACCCGGGCAGCTGACTAAGGGGTGTCCGACTGTCCGTAAATTACGCAGGCCTAGGCCCTACACAATTTTTGGCGAATTTTGACCCTCCCCTTATCAACACCTGTCAAACTGTTCAAACCCTTCTCATTTTTACGTAGATTATGGACAGCCCCACCTCAACAAAAATCATTTTAAAAAATTAACATGGGTAACTTAACACTAGAAGGACCAAGTGCGTCAATTGACGCAAATGACATTTTTGATTAATGCCATGGTCAGAGTTTACATCGGAAAATTCTGAAAAAATTTGACTTTTCCTCTTTCGACCCAAGCTATAAGAAATTGCCCATAAACTCTTTCCAGACACTCAGCATCTGCGACGCCCGCACGTCGTACGCCCCAATTATCACCATAGATAGAGTTTCAGAGTCAAATTCAGTAGAGGAAGATGCGAGGGAATAAATCGTCCATACGGCAGTGATGTTAATCCTTGTCCTGGTCCTTGTCCTTAAGGACTCCTTAAGGACCAATTTGAAGTCCTTGTCCTTGTCCTCGTCCTTGGGGAGTCAGTCCTCGTCCTTATCCTCGTCCTTGGGGGTTCGGTCCTTGTCCTTATCCTCGTCCTTGCAGATCGGTCCTTGTCCTGGTCCTTGTAACTTAGTCCTTGAAAAGTCCTTATAAGGACCAAATTACTTGTATACCATTTTCAATTGTACTGATATTTATGTTCCAAGGTAAGAGTAGTATGTGGATTTATATTTTGGCTACATACTTGCTTTGAGTTACTCTAAATGTTTAGTCATTGTTTCCTTTATAATACCAGTTGATTCTTTAGCAGAATTCTTTGTTTCCCTGCGACGTCGGCTCCAGTTGAACGAGTGTTTTCGCAAAGTGGTCTCATAATTAGACCTCACCGTGTGTGCATGACTAATCAGCTGCTGGAAACACTTTTTCATTTATTATTATTATTATTATTATTATTATTATTATTATTATTATTATTAAACTTGACAATTTCTTAAGCGCAGTAACATAGCTAGGTGGCTAAAGTCAAAGGCGCATTTGAAATGCAGCATTGCTGTTGACTACATTATTTGCTTTTCTAATTTTGTGATTCGAATTGAAATTGTTTGGTTTTTTCCTATCCGACTTTTTTTGTCTGACAGAGGTTGGTCCTTGTCCTTGTCCTTGATCCTTGTCCTTGGGGGTCAGTCCTTGTGGTCCTTGTGCTTGCGGGGTAAGTCCTCGTCCTTGTCCTCGTCCTTGGAGGGTCGGTCCTCGTCCTTGTCCTCGTCCTTGCGGGTTCGGTCCTTGTCCTTATCCTCGTCCTTGGGGTGTCGGTCCTTGTCCTTATCCTCGTCCTTGGGGGGTCGGTCCTTGTTAACATCACTGCCATACGGACAGGCGATTACCACCGTAACTGAAATTCGATATGTCACGTAGATACATAGACCACCCAAACACAATAACTGTAGTAATTACTGCACTTCTAGCTGATGCCTGTGAAACACGTTTCGAAGAGAGCGTAGTGACTATATTAAAATAGTATTGCAACGACGTGCATGGCAGTGCAAAATTAAGCAAAACCAAAAATTAAAGGCATAATTTTTAATTTTTTCAACCCGGGCAGAAAAGCAAAGTAACCCGGGCATTGCCCGTAATTGCCCGGGCGTGGATACGCCACTGCTACTACTACTACTACTACTACTACTACTACTACTACTACTACTACTACTACTACTACTACTACTACTACTACTACTACTACTACTACTACTACTACTACTACTACTACTACTACTACTACTACTAAGCCTACTACTACTACTACTAAGCCTACTACTACTACTACTACTACTACTACTACTACTACTACTACTACTACTACTACTACTACTACTAGGCTTACACGGAGCTTATTTCTAGAACTTTAATTCGTCAATTTTGAAGCATTTCTGCCGTAACCTCCCCCGGCCTAGTGGTTGGTTCATAATTATTAAGGCCCGCTGTTCGTTAAACCAACTCCTCTAAAACCAAATCTCTACTGAAATTCTTCGTTTTATCTTGGCTTCTTTATTTCCAATCGCAGCGTACTAAATGACACCGATTGATTGTAATTAATTGGCAATGTCTGTCTATCTTGCCATCTTAATACTGAAGAGTTCGTTGCCTTTCTGTGGCTGAGTGTTTTGCCATTAGAGTTAGGATAATGGCTTCACGCCGTCACACCGATGGTACTGCAAAACCAAGGTGGGTCTGGATGCTGCCTGCTGCCGCTGCGGAAACTGACAGCCGCTTGGAGTCGATGATTGGCCGTAGATAGTAGACGTCTTCTGTCCCTGCTCTCGGCCGGGGGCGTGGTGTCTGCGGGAGGTTGCCACCGATGCCGAGATGCTCTTCTCTCTCTCTCCCATGAAACTCGCTTCGCATGCAGTTCATCGCCGCTTCGTTCTAGCTGGTCTTTAAAAACAGTAGGCGGTGTGCGATTGTTGTAGCGCCTCGTGAACGACAACAATTTGCGGTAGGTAGGTAGGTAGGTAGGCGGGTAGGAGGCAGAAAGCAGCAGCAGCAGCACCACAGGGTTATAATCAGATGTGCTGTGCCTTTCCTTAATAAAAGAATCTGGTTCTACGCCGAACAAAGGAAAGATTCACGGATAGTCTACGAAATGTCGGAAGTTACAGTTATTGGCTTTCCGGTACTGTGGTGATTATTATTATTATTACTATTATTATTATTATTATTATTATTATTATTATATTGGATTTTTTGTTCGACGCAATTATGAGTTACTCAGAAACTGACTCTTTCAATTATGAAAGTGACGCTGAAGTAGGAGGAGGAGGAGGAGGAGGAGGAGGAGGAGGAGGAGGCAATGTCGTCCTCTTCGGAGACTTGGAAGGGGAGGAGGAAGAAGAGGAGGACGAGGAGGACGAATACTTGGATATCGAAGGGACGGACGATGAGGACGAGGAGACCGCATCGTTCAGCGGCGCCCGATCGATCGACTCGCCGTCGAAACCGACCGGCGCCTCCTCGGCCTCCTCGGACCCAACGTCGCCGTCCATAGGGACCGTGGGTCATCATCGTCCGGGGCTTCCTCTGATTTCCGCCCCGACCGGCAACGGCCGCACCGCCGGGCCTGCGACCGCCGTCGTCGCGGCGGCCGGGGGTGCTGGACGCGCTCGACGTCTTCTGCGCACCCCGAAGTGCGCCCGTTGCAGGAATCACGGGGTGGTGTCGAGTCTGAAGGGGCACAAACGGTACTGTCGGTGGAGGGACTGTCAGTGCGCCAACTGCCTTCTGGTAGTCGAGCGTCAAAGGGTCATGGCCGCCCAAGTGGCCCTCAGAAGGTACGTCAACTTATAACTTGTGTGTGTGTTTTTTTGAGGGCATAGGCCTAACCATAGGGTATCTGGCGCCCGTGGCTGCGGGGTCAGAAAATTAAACTAGCTGGCTTAACAAATCTTCAATTAACAATTCATGACATTTTATTGACGCAAGATTGAAACTACAGATGCACTTTTCTTGCTTTTACTGATGCGAACTTGGTCTCTATATGATGTGCCCTCAAAGTCAGTTTTCTCAGTTTCTTCTTCTCTTTCTACGCTGAGTAGAGAACAGGATCACAGAGTATCTTGGCGCCCCCTTCAAGTGACACCCATGCAGGGGACATCTGCCTCACCCGCCATACCCTAGATACGCCACTGAATCTTTTCATAGGTTAATTAATTAGTTGAATCCAGAACTTGTTTGACATGCACAGGCCTAAGAGGCTATGACCCTCTAAGCTGTGCGCGTGTGCGCGCGCACAGACTGCTTTGTTGTGAACTTGTAACGGCTCCAAACAATTACTAACTTCTGGTTTAGACTTAAGGGCAAAAAGTCTTCTATTTAATGATTTGTGCAGAGCACGCAGTTCCAAATATATATAAAATTAAAAGACAAGAAAACCAGCATTAGAAAGTTTTTATAATAAAAATTCCAAATAGTTGACGTAAACGTAAAAGAAAAAGTGTGTAGAACCGAGCCCTGTACCTTCCCCATTCCCTATGGTAGCATCTCAAAAATGGGGAACTTGAGCCTAGAGGCCTAGGCCTAATAGAAGTTTACGCCTATGTTTGAAATGAAAACGAACAACGGCTTCTTTTAAAAGTTCATGGTTGAGCTTGATTGTGAACAGTTTCAAGATGTAGCAAATCGAATGGTTGTATAGGAGGAACATGTCTGTCCGACATTCAGCGCAAACTGTGAACCACAATGAATATGTTGAAGAACAAGAGAAGGAATCAGACTAGAGCAGAGTTTTCCGAACAATTTGGAACTGCAGCCCATTTCAACGGTTTTGTAGCGTATCACGACCCTAATAATAGCATGTAATATTTTTCTAAAATGCATTGCGCCATCTGGCGAACTTTGGTTGAAAAGAATCTTCTGAGTTTTGAATAAATGGCAAAACAAGAGCTCTGATTCAATTCGAATGAAAATATGACAAATATATTAGACAGAATTATTCATATTGCTGCCAAATAAGACGAAATGAGAGAAATAGATATTGAAATTTCTTGAAAATTATCTGTTTAATATTTTACCAGGAACATACCTTTATTACCCGTTTCAGAAATCCTATGAGTATGACAAAATCGCTTAACCGCAAGGTTAACATCCACAACACGCTGAGATTCCCTATTGTTAGTGGAGTTCAGAGCAAAATGGTCGGAATACGCTTCGTTGCATTTTTGCGAAATAAGATTAATTTTTACAAGTACTAGTGGCCTATAGACCAGGGGCTACCCAAGCTTTTGGACTTGTGCGACTCTTTTCGGAGGCTTTGTAACATGCCGTTGCCCTGCAAACTTATTGCAGTCTAAAATTGCGTAAAAGTTTCATAAAACACTATAATCCTTTTAATACAAGCTATGTATGGAGGATTGCATGAATATAAATTTCTTAAGACTGCGCCCTGCGACCCACTTTTGGGGAACACTGGATTAGAGGAATACCTTCTAGACATGATGATGCGCATTAAAAGTCGTCTTCTTAGAGGAAGCGTAACCGACCTGGATCGAATGGGAACATAGTACGGGCCAAAGAGAAACTCTAAATGCATGAAAATCATAATCCCTTTGCAAATTTGTAATGCTTCATTTGTGATGCTTGAATTTTTAAACTAATGAATGTCTTATATATGGTTAAACCGCCAGGTGTAATCATAGTCGTAAACCTCTAGACTCGAGTCCCACTTTTTGAAAGGCTACCATAGAAAAGGGCAGGCATAGGGTTTGCGCCCCCTCCAATTGTTTATCCAAGTTAACGCCAATACATGTGTTTATATTCTAAACTGTTGGGAAAATTGTAAAAAGTGGATCATTGACCGATAACAGTGTTCTGAGATGTATTAACTTGTTAGCAAATAAGTAATGCTGATTACAGACAAATTATGTGCGCGCACAGAAGTTGACTTTCAATGTAAAATTTTGCACACAAGAAATTTCATGCGCACACAAACTACAGAAAATTAGAGGCATGGGCGTCCGCAGAAATGTTTCCAGGGGGTGCAAAACAGGGTCTTGTAACGAAAGAAATTTTAAAAAATTTCGGTGGGGGTGCAAAACAAGGTTTTGTGACGAAAGAAAAAGTAATTTTACTTGTTCATAGCTCCACAATTTTTCCACGGGGGGTGCAATTTCACCCTTTTGCACCTCCCTCCCGACGCCCATGATTAGAGGGGACATTGCCTATGACCTATGTACTTACTTTGTAAGAAACAATCCTACCAGTGTTTTATCCAGACTCCAGGCCTTTAGGGGTGAAATTGAGGCCTTCGGGGGGATTGACTTGGCTGGAAAGGAAAAGACACAGTTTAATGCAAAATTTGTGTAAGTGTTGAGATTTTGGGGGGGGGTTGAGGTTTTTGGGTCGAGGTTTTCGAGGGGGAAATCCCCCCTTAACAGGTCTGGATAAAACACTGAACCCAACCCAGTAGTAGGCCTATGCAGTATGCAACTTCAAGATTTGAAAAGCTAAAGCTCTCGCGTGTTGATATGGTTGTTGGTATGCCTAGGACTATAGGCCTATAGGCCCACTGGCGTTTTTTTAATTTAATCGATGGTGCTATTTTTCTTCGAGTGCCATCTTAACTTCACTAATCCTGAAATACTGTATATAAATGTAATACTTGTATGAAATTAACGTGGTGACATTGCGTAATATTCATAAAGTCGTATTCTGTATTTATGTCTCGTTTCCAAATCAGGATGATATTAGCCTAGGTTATTTACATCCTGCAGCACCTTGATAACTACGAACTTGGTCAAATGATTTTCAGTCTCTGCGACGCGGTGGGCACTTGAGTACCCGCCGGGGATCGAACCCAGGTCTGACAGCTGCCACGACTGACGCTCAACCAACTGACATGACAAACCAGAACAGTATATTTGAGGTCTAATTGACCGTTGATGACTATTTAACGACCGATTAATGACAAGTAGATGACCATCCAGCAGAGGTTTTAGCTAACGAGGTGGTCAGTCAATACCAAGATCACAAGGATGGGACTTATATAGCGCATTTATATTTGAAGTGCAATTATAGATAAAACTTAGGGATGGTTCTGGTCTGTGAACAGAAGATTTTCAGTAGGTCAGTAGTACTATCGTGGCAGCTGTTGCTGTCGTACTAGGCGAACTATAATAATAATAATAATAATAATAATAATAATAATAATAATAATAATAATAATAATAATAATAATAATAATAATAATAACTAGGTAGCAGTGGTGGACGACGGACAAACGGACAAGAGGGAGAGGAATTAACCATCGCCCTGATACAGAGATATTTCGAGTGTGTGTGTGTGTGTGTGTGAGACAGACAGACAGACAGACAGACAGACAGACAGACAGACAGACAGACAGAGACAGAGCAAAATAAGTCACCAGACAAGGCGACGCCGGATAAAGAGTGATTCTCCTTAACCCCTTAACTGGGGATCCGGGATATATCCGTCCATTTTACATTGAGTTACAGTTAAATACACGGTTAAGGGGTTAAATAGGCAAGACTCCAAACTTGTGGCGTTCAGTCGTTTGGAGCCGCGTTCAGACCAGGAGCGGATTCACTCGGCGGCCGAGCAGACGCGGCGCCGAAGAAGGAACCAGTCACGGAAATCGTCGAGAAGACGATGTCTGTCTCTGTCTGTCTGTCTCTGTCTGTCTGTCTGTCTGTCTGTCTGTCTGTCTGTCTCTCTCTCTCTCTCGTTCGGCAAGAAGTGAAGCGGTCCGGCAGTGAGGGTTCAAGAGAGACGCGGACAGCCAAGAAGAGCGTATATTCGTAAGGACCAACGCTGGGAAGAAGTAGATTTATATATTGTTAAGTTTAATACCATGGACGTCCGTAGGGGGGTGCAAGGGGTGCAATTGCACCCCCTGGAAATATTGTGGGGTTATGAACAAGTAAAATTACTTGTTTCTTTCGTAACAAAACCTTGTTTTGTACCCCGGGAAATTTTTTTATTTCTTTCCTTACAAGACCCTGTTTTGCACCCCCTGGAAAAATTTCTGAGGACGCCCATGTTTAATACGCTCGTATTATTTAATATAGTTAGGTATATAAATCTTAGAGTTATTAATTGAGTTCAGGCTTCGGCTATTTCCTCAGGAATTTCCGTTTGGAGGTGCCCCATGATTGCAGGAGGTGCCACTGCCTCAGGGCCGCCGAGAGAAATTCCGGGCCCCGGGAAAAAAATTTGTGTGCCCTTAAGAAAAATTTATCAAGTCTCCGAAAAACCTGACAAGCAAAAAAACAACGCTATCAACTCTCCAAAAAACAGCCTGACAAGCAAATAAAACTATCGTCACCGGATCTGGGCCCCTGAAAACTCCATGGGCTCTGGTACAATGTACCGGCTGCACCCCCCTCTCCTCAGGCCTGCACTGCCCAGTGTTTCATCTAGACTCCTTTGTCCCAGGGGAGTAGAAATGGGCAGGGGATATTGCGGGGGTTCGATGCTTGGCCCCCGGAATAAAGGTGGGCCAGAAACCCCGTTACTTTCGTGGATTGGGTTGGGTTAAGCTCGAATCACAATGGGTTAGGTTGGGCATGGGCGTCCAGAGGGGTACAAGGGGTGCAATTGGACCCCCTGGAAAAATCACTTTTGAAAATAGTAAAATTTCTTGTTTCTCTCGTCACATAACCATATTTTGCACCCTCCGAAAAAAATTTCCACTTTTTTCGTCACAGAACCCTGATTGCACCCCTGGAAAAATTTCTGCTGACGCCCAGGGGGTTGGTGTTTTTAAAATAGACTCATGTCCGTGTCTGGTCAGTGGCTATTTGCTTTTTTGAAAAAAAACTTTAGATTTTTATAAGGCAGGATTTAAAGTCAAACATTTCGGAACCGCGGCCCGCTTCCGCGGGTTTATGACGTGCCGCGACCCTGATCATAGCACGCAATAGTTTTAAATATGCAGTAGGCCATCTGGCTATAACGTTATTTGAAAAGAATCTTCTGAATTTTGAATAAATGGGCGAAACAAAAGCTCTGATTCAATTCGAATGAAAATATGGCAAATATATTAGGCAAAATTATTTATATTTTTGAAAAATAAGACAAAAAGGGAGAAATAGATAATGAAATTTCTTGAAAATTATCCTTTAAAAATTTAGCCCATAACATACCTTTTATACGCGTCTCAAAAATCCTATGAGTATGGCAAACTCGCTTAGCCGTAAGGTTTAGGGTAATTGCAAATTAGAGATGTTGACTATTGTTATTGGAGTTTCAGAGCAAAATGGTCGGAATACGTTTTCCTTGGCGTTATTGTGAAATAAGATTAATTTTAACAAATACTAAGTGCCGGAGTTTCCCAAACTGTTTTGTAACTGTGCAACGCACCCCAGCGGCTTTATAATAGGCCTATGCCGCGACCCTTATTGTCAACTAAAATAGGATAAAACACTAATCATTTTAATATAAGCCGTTAATGGAGGATTGCAGGCATGCACATAAATTTCTTAAAATCTAAGCCTACTTGCAACTGTCAAGGCTTGTGACATTGTGGCATTGGCTAGAAAACGACACTTTTGAATCTAATATAGCGCTACCCCACGACCCGTTAGACGGAGCCCTGCGACCCACAGTTTGGGAGACACTGATATAACAAGGCTCCTGTTGGCGCAATCAGATGCTCTATTTTTCAAAATCATTTGCCTCTGGTTACGGGCCCCCAGTAGGTAAAAATACAAATTTTCTACCCCTGCTGTCATTAAACGCCGTGTTGAAAATTCATTTGGGCATGCATATATATATATATATATATATATATATATATATATATATATATAGAGAGAGAGAGAGAGAGAGAGAGAGAGAGGCTATTTAGACTATGAGCGAGTATCGCAGTTGTGTGAATGTATTTTCTCACAGTCACTTCGCAATGTTTAGGCGCGGCCTTATTTGGATGTGTATTATTGTATATGTATAGGGTCATAACCTAAAATAAATCATATAATGCGTGTATATATATATATATATATATATATATGGCTTAAGCGTTTTTCTGAAAGAGATAACCATATGTTTTGAATTTACCAGTTTAGTGCATATATATATATATATATATATATATATATATATAGCTGCGGCAATGTTGAGTTTGAATCGTTGTATAATAGACCCTATATAGATAAAGTTAAACGCCTTCCTTTGGTTCCTTTCTCCACAAGCCGACGCTTCGTTTTTGAACACCGCGGGGGTTTGCCACCCCGAAGTTTTGTATTATGCACGTCTATAGGGACCACATATGGACATATGGAAACGCAGTCTCTAAAGTGTGAGTAACCCAATATATATAAATATATATATATATATATATATATATATATATATATATATTTTTCCTCATATATATATATATATATATATATATATATACATTGTTACTGCAGTTGTGTTGATGGAGTTGACGCCATGCAATTGTATGATCAGAGTTTAATTTTCTTCCTCCTCCTCCTCCTCCTCCTCCTCCTCCTCCTTTTCTTATTTTTCTTCTTCTTCATCAGCATCATCATCTTCTTCTTCATTCGTTCATCTTCAAGCGCGTCGGTTGCATCCAGCCATGCATCTCATTCATTGTCTTCCTTTCCTTCTAGATCGTTCCATTTTCCGCAGCATAATCGCTTTTTCCAGAATGTGTGTGGTCTTCATTGTATACGTCCAAAGTATACAGTAGAACTTCGTTATAACGTATTTGGCATGTTCGCTGCTATTAGGCATATACTGTATACGGCGTATTTGTGACCCATGACTCCAGAGATGTCCATGGGTCCATTTGTTAGAACCCAATCCAACCCAGATACTGGACCTCCAAGTTCGCGCACCGAAGACCCAACCACCTCAACCTGGATGGAAGAGACCTCGAGGCTGTCCAAAGAAAACCTGGTTGGATCAGTTGAAGCATGACTTCGCCGAACCGTTACCAGATCTATATGGACGGACGCGATTAACTTCGGCCACAGAGCAACGCAGCGGCCCTAGCTGGCTATGCGATTTTGATGATGATGATGATGATGATGATGATGATGATGTTGTTGATGATGATGAATCCAACCCAATCCATCAAATCTCCAACTCAACCCATTCCATTCCGATAATAGGTTTACTTGACCATGCAACCCAACCCAACCCACCGTAATACATTACAGTTTCTTAAACCATGACTTATTTTCTGACCCAACCCAACCCACCATTAATATGGAAAAGTCTGGCCTAACCCAACCCAACCCATGGATATCTCTGGTTTCAATCTTGAAATTGCTCGAAAAATCTGTGTCCTGTTCATAGGCGTAAACTTCTACTCCGCCTCGAGACCCCCACTTTTTGAAAGCTTTCCACAGGAAAGGGGAAGGTATAGGGATTCGCCCCCCCCCCACTTTTGAATCCAAGTTTGCGCCATTCTTCCTGTTTGCCAAATACGCCAGATTCGTCGAGAGTCGATTAGAGATCTGGAGATGTTTTAAATTTGGACGCGATTAACCTTATAGAAGAATTCATCGCAGCCATATACACGAATCCCGACTCGACCACGGGGAGGCCACATTCTCACTGGACATCAAAAGCCACCTCCCGCCATCTGCCGACGAAAATGATAACTTCTTCTTCTGTCTTTGCGTATAGAGTGCCAAAAACCGTTGAGTCGGTCACCTGCAGAGCTCTCTCTCTCTCTCTCTCTCTCTCTCTCTCTCTCTCTCTCTCTCTCTCTCTCTCTCTCTCTCCCTCCCTCCCTTTATTTCTCACTTTCTCTCTCTCTCTTTCACAAATTCATCCACAAGCACACTCTCTCTTATACTCTCATTTTCTCTCTTTCTCTCACTCTCCTTGTCTGTCTGTCCGCCTGTGTCCGTCTGTCTGCCTCTCTGTCTGCCTCTCTGTCTGTCTATCTATAGCTGGCTGATTCTCTCTCTCTCTCTCTCTCTCTCTCTCTCTCTCTCTCTCTCTCTCTTTCTCTCTCTCTCTCTCTCTCTCTCTTTCTCTCTCTCTTCTCTCTCTCTCTCTCTCTCTCTCTCTCTCTCTCTCTCTCTCTCTCTCTCTCTCTTTCTCTCTGTCCGAATTACCGAATTATAGAGGAGAGAACTGTTGAATGGCGAAGGGAAGACGGTGCTTTCCGGCGGTGGCCGAGTGGGAGGTAAGGCCTTCCCTGCCCTCGTCTTCCTTCCCGGGAGAGACCCGTCTGACCGTCCGCGGGCCTTCCGACGATCGTTTTCCAGGGACTTGTTTGATGGAAAAACAATCGAACGAAGGCTCTGGTGTTTTTCGTAATATGCCTATTTATACAAGCATTTTTTATCTCCATTAAACTACTTTGCTTATATATATATATATATATATATATATATATATATATATATATATATATATATATATATATATATAGGCCTCTGCATGCGTGTTTGTATGTAAATAAATATATACTGTATATATATATATATATCGTGGTGGCAGAGTTTCTAAACATCTCGAGGGTGTAATCTTGCGCTATATAAATGTGATTCTATATGACAGCGATAAGATATTTGCAACTTCTATACCCTAGGCCTAAGCTTCGTGTTTAGGCCTATACAAGATTTATAGACCTTATAGGCCTATAGGCTTAGCGTGTAGGCCTATACGCAAGATCTTGGTCGCCGCATAAGTTTCTGCGATGTATTTGTCTTACTGCATGGGTTGATGGTCTTAAAATTGGAGTTCATACTGCAGATATGGACATGGGTCCATTTTTAAAAACCCAACCCAACCTATCGTGATTCAGACCCAACCCACGAAAGCAATAGTGCTACTCGACCCAACCCAACCCAACCCAACCCGCCGTAGAACATTACAATTTCTTGAACCATGGCTTATGTTCTTAAACAACCGAACCCGCCATAGACGTTGACATTTCTGGCCTAACCCAGCCCATGGGTGAACCCAACCCATGTACATGTCTGCTTCAAAGACGAGTAACAGTTTCGTGGCCAATTGTTTTATCGTTTGTCAAATTCGTTTGGTTCTCGTGGCGTTAAAATGCGAAATTCAATTAAGTGGCCGCAGTGGCATAGCCAAGGGGGGTCTGGGGTAAAAACTCCCCGTGGCCGCCGAAAATATTTTTTTTATAAATTTCAATGCATTTTTTACGCGTCTTCGGGGGCCAACCCGCCCTCTTGGCTATAGACGGTAAAGGTTTAAGTAAGAGGCGAGGACCGTATTTTTTGCTTGTCAAAAAAGTAGATGTGATAACGTTTCTCTTAATTTGCTTGTCGGGATTTCCAATGTTGGTCACGGTTAAAAGCAAAAACTAAACTTCCTTCCGAAAATCCTGGCTACGCCACTGAGTCGCTGAGCAGTGAGCACATCCTACCGCTCACCTTGGTCTTCGCTAGGTGTCGCCGCTGCACTTTAGAATTTGAAAGAAAAACTTAAACGGCTGCAATAGGGATATAATACTGCAGAGGGTCACCAAATTTAAAGCGTTTTGAACGATGGGGGGGGGGCTATAATATATGCGATGAAACAGTGTGGCGCAGGTTTTGTTGACACACCCATGCACTGTAAATATAGGTAAAAGTAGGTCCCATACTCGAGTCCGAGCGTTGGGTTCCGGCGTTTATCTCCGGCCTGGGCAATCAGCGACTTGGATGGTTTGAGCCATTAATCTGGGGTAGGTTCCCATTACTTTCCCCAGACCCACGTTTTGCCTTCGCAGCTTAACGCTGCTCCTCGATTTACCACCGCCCTCTAGCGAGTAAGGCTGAGTCAACCTTAGGGCTCCTGCGGGAATTGAACCCGCGACCTTCTACCCCATCGTCCAATGCTGTTACCACTCTGCTAACTTCCCGCCCCTTTATACATATAGGCCTATTATAGGGACATTGAAATAGCGCTGTAGAAGTTTTAATTTAGCCAGAAATTATATATATATATAATTTCTAGACAGCGATGGCGATGATGATGTTGAAAATGATGATGACGATGATGACAATGATG